>CAKNEU010000146.1:0-67976 GCA_930272665.1 Mariannaea elegans | reverse complement strand
CAAACCCCGGGCCAAATTTCTTCCGCCCCGCTTTAAACCCTGCTAGCTTGAGCAACCCTCAGGAAAGCGACCAGGGCACCCCTTAGTTTTTCTAGATCCTCATATGTGACTTAAACCCTCAGTCTATGTATCAGCGAGCCCAAGACGGCGTCGTCCGAATAACACGCAAATTAGGCAAGCCGTCTTTATTTTAATGTTTCTTCTTAGCCCAGGACCACAATTTCCTTCAGGACTTTCTCCCTGCTATGCCCTCTACCCAGGGTTACAATTAATTAGCTACTGGTCAGTAAGGTTAACAGTAAAAAAGTAGTTCTCCTCATGGCGTTTTCGAGATGTCTGCGCAGGATAAGCAGAGGGAAATATTGCTGATTGATACCAATAAACTCTAACTGGCTAACTTATACATATTGTAACATGAGAGCAGAATGCTAAGCTGTGACAAGGTTCCAAGCATTACTCGTTCAGCAATATTCGCAAGTTAAATCCCAAAGGAAGCACGCGGTCGATATCATAGTAGTACATCCAAAAATCAAGATCAGACTCAATTGTCGAATTTAGCATATCGGCAAAGCAGTAACTGGGCCAATTCCCATCGCCAGAGCCAATAGTCTCCTCCAAAGGCGAGACAATTTCCCGTTCCAGCTCGACAAATCGGCGATCCCTCTGGTAAAACACCGTCTTCCCCAGCTGCTCCCGGGCGGGCACATAATGTTTCCCTTTTGATACTGTAGTCGATAAACCAAATTGTGTCTGCGCAGTTAGCGCCCATCGCAACTTCGACAAAGTATTTGAAAATGCTCGAACTCTCAATGGTATGAGAACCTAATTGGTCCTTCGAGGCACTCCACGCTGGATCATATCCCAACGCAAGGTTCAAGAGGCCCATAAACCCCCTAGATGAGGGATCATGACGGTAAGGTAGTGCTTTACCGAGTCTTTCCCGACGAAATACGTTGTTGCTGGCATCTTTTCAAAATTTTGTCCGGGTGCCCAGCCTATCTTCTAGTACGAGTGCCTTGGATATTTATAAAATTCGTGCTCTATCACCACTCTTGACTCTTTTCAAGCCGTCCAGAGGCCACCGTCAATCAGGTAGGTGGACATATTGGTGTCTGTCCAGGATGCCGGTCATTTGTGCTGAAGTCCCCTAACCGTGGTTCAGAGGTATGGGCTGCCAGTCAAAGTTTGTTCCAAGAACCATTCTTAGCCCACTCGACGTTCATACTTCGGTCTGCACGTGGATCTTTGTGTAGACTGTAAATGAAAAGAAAAAAAAACATGGGCTCTAGGACAGTCAGGTTGTACGGAGAACCTCCATATCTCATCTCTCAGCTCCCTTGAAGTTGATGAAATTGGTAAAATGTTTCGGGCATTCTGTTGGAGACGGCGAGAAGTTGTTGATATGAATGAAGGTTCTTTCTGCTTGCGAAAATGATGAAGAAGGAAGAAAGGTGACCTGGTCTCGGAATGGGCAAACCCAAGCATTTAACCATTATTTAGATTTTAAAAATTCCAAACTTTAGAAAATGAATTCATGCAGAGCCTACTGGCTGTGAGATACGATCAAGTGTCCATACAGCTTTAATATTGAGAGAGATAAACTATTTTGCAAACCGGAAATCGACATCTATTAAAATATTCCGGTAGTCATTTGATGGATCGCTTCCTGCTTAGATGATCGCTTAGGCGCGACTCGCCTGCTATTCGGCCTAAACGTATGGTGTTTGTATAATAAAATAGAAAAGCGTCCTACTTGCACGGCCTGAAGAGGTTACCCTTGGTGGCTGAAAAGATGTATTAGTATTGCTGGGCCCGGCCACAATCTCAAAGCCATGGCGGCTTAATGGAAAAGTCAAACTGGAGATACTCATTCATTTTAACTTGAAGGTAGGCTTTCCCGGTGATTCAGTAGGCCTGGGCAAGTCCCTTGCAGCTTTCTTTTCTGCTATAGAGATTCGTAAAACCCTGCGCTTGGACTGCGAGTCTATGATTATTCTTTACTGTTCTAGATATCTTATTTGGTGATCTGACGAACTGAGAAATCATTTTCGTGCTGTATGTGGTTTCTTGAACTGGGCCTGTCAAAGTTGTACCCTGAGGACCTCCATAGCCGGACGCACTGAGACATGCTTCCTCCAGTTTCGGAGATAAGGATCACAAGTTATATATGAACGATTATTGTAGGGAATTGCATGGAGAAAACAAAATCTACAATGCTATCTCCAGGTGAAATTTCCATGTCTGCTCCCAATCTTCATTTTCATCAATCCGAATCCAATCCATCTAAAATAATGAAAGCTTTTTATGTTATCAACAGTAGAACAGATATAGCTCTAGATGCACCAGCAATAGTGTCCAACAAGCTTGCAATTCGCCCCGTGCGCCACTTTGGCTGAGATGTACCCAAGAATAACGTGTTCGAAGAATCATTCAGTCCTTCTTCTTAAGACGGGGGAAGCTGAGCCAAACCAGTAAAACCACTGCAATCAGAGCCAGGATGATCGGCTGCAGCACCGAGACGCCCTTCTTTGCCGCAATAGCGCCGATAGCAAATGGAAACACAGTACCTCCTGTGCCACCAATTGCCATACCGAAACCTATAGCACTGACGTGAATGTGCTTAGGCAGCAGCTTGGCAGTCATCATGACAGCGCCGGGGAACATTGGACCCAGGAAAAAGCCGAGGAAGGCAACGGCGACGGCGGATACAATAAACTGGGGAACAAGCCAGAACAGGAGCTGCAGTCCAACACAGCAGAGGAGGTAGATTGTTATGCATAGTCGCTCGCCGTATCGCTCCGTGACGAAGCCAAGCCCAGCACGGCCTAGGGCCTGGCCAGCCCAGAAGCCAGATGCAGAGGCTCCAGATGCGTATGGGGAGGCGTGTCGGACTCGCAACATGAAAGTGACCACCCATCCACCCAAGCCAACTATTTATATTAGAGAAGATTCTGAGATTGGCTGCCGGAAGGGGTTCTGCTTACCTTCAACACCCATGTATGCAAAGAAGAAGAGGGAGGCAAGCCAAGTTACCTTCGACTTGAGAGCTTCTCTGGTTCCCACACCCGCGGATTCATGGGCATGTTCGGCCCGGTAGGCTTCTCCATTTTTATGCCAAAAGGTAACAGTAAGGCCGACTAACTCCACCACAGACATTCCGACCTGAATCCACATCAGCACACACGAAGAATATGATGTCAGCTGGGTTGCATACCATTACATAGTAGAAGCTGTACCAAGGCAGATCGGCCTTGACAACCATTGAAGTTGCGATAAGCGGAGCACACAGAGCGCCAACCGAGTAGCAAGAGTGCAAGAAGCCCTGAATCTGGTTGGCTTTGTCCATGCTCCCAATCCACGCACAGAAGCAGGCATCCGTCAAGCCATTGCCGAAGCCACTCAACATATTACAAACAACGAGTACGGGGTATGGAGGATGGGCGGCCAATATGGCATAAGTTGTGATGTGACATATCGGCGCCATGATGGCAACCCCGCGTCTACCGAGTTTATGATGGATGCGAGCATTGGTGAAGGCGGCGACAGAGTACCCTGCGAACGGAGTGAGGAAGACGAGAGATACCACGGTGTATGTGATACCATAGTATTTCTCGAGCTGTGGAGGTTGTTAGAACAGATCTTGATAGAAGGGGAATGGGCTGTGTTTTACATATGGGATGAGAGCCTAGGTAGAGTTAATGTCAGTATTTTGAGGTGATTACGAGAGTTTAATGGGGGGTTTCCATACACCAGTAGCAGCGTCGTTCATGCCCGCAATGATGAATGAGAAAAAAGAAAATGCAAGTCTCGGAACATTGCCCCTCGGCTTGTTCCATCTCTCAACTTCTGTATGAGCGTGTGGCGGCGGCTCATCTGACTCAGTCACTCCATTTTCCACAGACGGTTGAGAGATGACTGGAGTATCTTTCGGCCCGCATCGAGGGTCAATTGAGTCGAGACGAATCGACTCTGCCACTGAGAGATGGCTCTCCGCCTGAACTGTCGTCGTTGTCGACATGACAGTGGTATATCAGTGTAACATTGATGTTATTAAGGGAAGATAGTCTACCAATTGCTCTCCTCATAGCGGGGGAGCCATCGGGGATTCTCGCTCCAAATAGGTGCTGGGGGGAGAGGCATGATAACCGAAGAATAGCCAGGAGCAAAATCCGAGAAAAACTCCGGGCCTTATCCACACCGGGTGAAAGTGAGCATTCCGGCTATTTTTGCGGTTATTGTAATAATCCGCTTCAATTGAGAGAGGCGTAATTGTTTGTGTGGTCGGCTGTGTTTTAGCCTGGGGAGTTGGTAGTGGCTGAGGTTGTGGCTATCTGAGACAACGCTCAATCATACTGACAACGTTAGATTATTTATCCCTTTCATGGAATACGTCAAAAGCAGGTTATACATAGTTATTTATACCTTAAAAGTTCCTTTCTTTCCTTGCTCCATGTGCTACTACAGGCATGGCTTTGAGACATCTATATTAATACTACATCAGAACTTCAATTCAACACAAGGGCAACTTTCTAACAATGGGTTAATTAGTACTAATAAATCCGCCTCTGAATGGATCGGTATGATCTGCTGGAAGAGACGGGACGGACCATCTGTACGTCGAGATTGCACGTGGTTTGTTCGAGTGTGGCAAACAAGCACGAATGAGTCCTCCGTAATTGGATCTCTGAAAGAGCCTGCGTTACTCCCTCCACCCACTAACCAAGATGGGACGAGCATGCGTTTTATCTACCTTCACATATGCTATCTCCATGCTGGTGTCCAGTAATCCGTACACTAAGGCCCAATTCAGTTCTCTCTAGGTGGGGGCTGCATCCGCGACCCGTATAAAAGATCCCACGTCATTTAATACCTTCACGAAGTAAACGCAGTTACCAAGCACCGGGGATCTCAAAATCAACCGCTCCCTCGTGACTGTGGACTAACTTTTGTGCATGATAAAAAAAAAAATCCACCGCTAAGCTAATGACCGCATCGACTTGCGGGCAAATTATGATGTGAAGCCCCTAGCGCTTGAGATTAGAAAGATATTTACATTCTTG
This sequence comes from Mariannaea elegans, assembly GCA_930272665.1. Classification (NCBI taxonomy): domain Eukaryota; kingdom Fungi; phylum Ascomycota; class Sordariomycetes; order Hypocreales; family Nectriaceae; genus Mariannaea; species Mariannaea elegans. The sequence goes on along the minus strand of CAKNEU010000146.1, from coordinate 62,916 downwards.
GAGTTATGCTTGTACCACGCCAAGCCGAGCTGATGATGGGCGATCGCCGAGGAATCCGGTAATGGAGCTGAGGTTCTTGGCTGTGTCTATTTACTGAGCCCCCTTCCATTCCAGGGAACAGAACACCTCCCACCCTGAGTGTTTTATAAGCTTAAAATGGAGCCTAGGCATTTAAAATGTTTAATCTGCCTTGCGTTCGCGTCTTCGGCCAATCAACCATGATCGTGGCGGCTTGGCATTAGTAAAGACCCGTTGACTTCGAGCACGTGGTCTAACTTTGAGAAGCAACTCGTGGAGTTGAGCTATGGTAGAAGAGAATATAAACTGCATTTCCCATTCGGTTCATCCCGATTGACAAATCATCCGTTGACGAACACTCAGTCTTGACCCAAATTACACAGGATAAATGGCATCCACCGTTTCTTTCCCTTCTTTTCTTCTGCAGGTCGTTACTATTTTATCTCTGGCTCAATCCGTCCTGGCCGTGTCCTCAACATCATCCTTAAGTGAGGCCACTAGAACATCAGAGCTTGACCTCGAAGATGAGCGTGCGGCATGCTTTCAAAAATGTTACACGCAGTACGGAAATTTTGAAAATTGTCCATTTGGCGAGAATATGGTCACCGCGTGCTGGTGCTCTGAAAAGGATTGGGTTGAAAGAGAAGAAGACTGTGTATGGGATGTGTGTGGCGTTGATGCCTATAACGGTAAGCCTGAAGAACGAGTCACCGAAACTTAAATTACCTATTAAGAGTGAAGAATCCGATATTAACATAATCAAATTTACAGACTATGCCAATGTGTTGAAAAGAATATGTCAAACAGTCGCGATTCCTTCTAGTGGGCCCTTTGCAACCACATCTTCGGTAAGCCTTCTAAGCCTTCGAGGTCCCCCGGGGCGACCAAATGCTCATGTATCTCAATCTACAAATCCTCTATAGACCTCTGAAAACGACTCGATCCAAAAGACTGTTCTCTCGACGAGAACATCTGACCATCAACCGAGCCAAACAATTACTACTTCCAGAAACACAGAGATTCGAACTGACGCCCCCAGCACCGCCGTGTCTAGTACCAGTACTACAAATGAAAAAGCAGCCGAAGAAAGCGATCATTCGAATACTGGTATAGCAGTTGGCTGGACTTCCAGCTTCGCGACTGGAATATTGGTGTGCGTCGCTTACCTTATGAGAATGATTCTGTGAAGGAGGTAGAGATCATATGAAGCTCTTTAATTATATTTCATTTGGGTCAATACTGAGTGGTTGGAAAAGGTGCAATGGGGAAAGTCATTCTGGTATAGACGACTTGATTTATATAGACAGGTTTAATTAACGTGTAGCTCCTCTTGACCGCAAGGCCTCGAAGAGGAAATCGGGCGTTTAATAATTCTTCATCGTTTGCCTTTGGTTCCAGCTTGAAAATGTAACTGCCTAAACACACTCTGAGCCACTAGCCGCTCTAAAAATCTTCCGTTCCCTCGCTAAAGTGGCCGCCCTCTGAAACCGTGATCAGACAAGCTTACCATGTACTGGCCAAGTTTCAATCTTGGGCGAAGTCCATGCCGTGCTCGACTGAGTTGTAGCTGTATAGAACTTGACATACACGTTCGCAATAGGCTTTCCTGGCCAAGCGTAACCAGCAACAGGTTTGGTAATGATGTTGAGAAAAATTCTCTGATTCGTTGTTCCCTCTAAAATACCTTCGGGTACAATGAGAAGGAGCCCGAATCCGAAGCAGACGACCAGAAAGGCCCAAATGGGAAGGCCAGGGTCCCAAAATCTCACAGTGAACATGCCCAGACCGAGGATGATGAAGTTTAGGCCTAAATACTACCAGTCGGGGACTTCGGAATAGACATTCATTAGTCGTCTGTGAATATCTTCTCCTCCATGCCGTGAGTTCTTCAACTTGGCCCAATCTCGGTTCCATTGTAGAGATATGTATGGACGATGATGGCTGTCACGGCTCCAAACGAAAGGCCGTAGGTGAGCGAGCAAGACATCGAAATGTGCATTGGCGAGTATTCTTTGTATTTGTCAAGAACCTACGAGGAATATGGTTGGTATGCTGGGGCAAGACTTGGGTGATATGGGGAGCTCAATACAAAGTTCAAATTTCCATCGACCACTTGTGAGATGTTATAAGACGCTCAAGTGTTATCGGACGTGCTTGACGACAGAAGAGGAAGACTGCTTAGTTAGGCAGGGGCAAGTTGCAAGTAATGCACTCTGACCTAGGATTCAGCTGGCTGAGGATCACTTACTATGCGCTGTTCTAAACATATGAGTAGTAGAGAATAGGTGAGAGAAACAGATAGAAGAAAACAACAACTGCAAATGCATTGCAAGTCACGTAGAATGGGGCCGTGAGTGGATAGCCCGCATAGTTGATTTGGGTCCAATCGACGCTGATGGGGAGTATGCCCAGGCCTGAATTCATCTGATAAATGAAGATCCACATTAGTAATTCGAGAGTAATCCTGTTGAAGGCATATTGGTTTCTTACACCAATTATAGCATTAAATTTTCTGGTTATGTGGTACGATCCAAGTGACGAATGCGAAAGTACCCTGGCTCGTCCAAAGATACTCAGGCAACTAGAAAATAGCAAAAGTAAAAAGGAGTAAAGTAAGCAAAGAATCGATAACGCGTGAGAGTCCAACCATTCGAAGCTGTGTGTTCTTGAGGCTCGTTCGGAAAAGGACTGGAAGCCAGGGTGGACGGCCAAATTAAAGCAGCAGGGTAGACCAACCACCGGCGCGCAATTCCAGCGAGACCAAAACTAGACGTCGATTAGTATTCTACTTCAAGAATTACTGCAGAGTTGCATTACCCGAGCATTTGGGCCGTCAGTAAGTAAAGAAAGTGGAAGCCTGCCCCGTAGTCTCTGTTCCAGTAGACTGGGCTAATGATGGCCATCAAAGAGCCCGTAGCCAAGGAATCAGCACCTCCACTCAATAATTTCAGATCCATTATACCTACATGGAGATTGATCTCCTTATAAATCCCACTTGAAGGCTTCAACGGGGGTTAATTCCTTCTTTTCGATTTCCTCGTCAAATTTCTCCTACGCGCTTAGGACATCATCCAACGTGATATCGGCTTCAATATTGTCCACTTTCGAGGAAGAAGCCTGCCTCTTTTTTTTGTATTTGTAGCATCCTGTAACTATCGATCATCGTCCCTAGTTAGTGATATTTCAGGCGCCATTGTTTTGTCGATGTGAAGGATCCCAACTCTCCGAAAATTCAGAGTTAGGATACGCAACGCAACTGCGACCTGTCAGTCATGATCAATTTATTCCCTACCAGTCTTCGGTATCTTCAACCTTTCAAGACACTATTTTCGTCTGAAAATAAGTCTGTATGGCGTGCGAGCGGAGGATTGTTGCAAAAGACCCACGAGAAATAGCGACAGATTGAGTACAACACTTGCAATATCTTCAATCTTGAGCAATTGGCAAAGGGACCCCGTAGACTCTAAGCTCCAACAGGCCGGGAAGGTCCACCTACGGCAAATATCTGCCGTCTTGCGTATCCCTCAATGGCGTTGTTGGTTTGTCTCGGGCCACTGAGCCCCGCAACTTGGTGGATTTCACGCCCTTCATAATCAAATTCACCGAGAGACTACGGATGACGATCCTATCTAGGGAACGAGATTGCGGAGCTGAAAGTTAACGTGTATCGGGCTAGAGCCGATGGCAATAGCCAAGTTAGGCTTTTGAAAAGGTGGTTGTACAAGCATTGACCAGGGTAATCTATCATATTAATGACACTAACCTCACGATTTATACCTCCTCTACCTTGATTGCCATCTTACAACTGTAAGAAAGCTTTAATTTAGAGGTTATTCAATATACTGAGACCTACCTTAGGCTTTGTTCTCGTACGACTCCAGAACCAAGCATATGGCATTCAGGTGCGAAGTCCGCAAGAAAATTGGAAAGTAGCTCTCAATTCAAGAAACGGGATCTTTTCAATCAAATATGCTCCAAATTGAGGAAATGTTGAGTGTCCTTAAGTTTTGCTACAGGTTGAATACATTATGCTCAAGCTCTCGCGTCTGACCCATACATAGCACTAGTATACTCTAATATTTCAAGAAATAGATGCTACAAATTCGTTTCATTGCAATTAAGCCAAGACTAGACTAGAATTTGCTTCCTCTCTAATTAGATGTAAGAAAGTATTGTGTCAGGGAGTTGTAGTTTTCCTAGTTAGGAAGTTCTTAGCACGCTCACGTAGCAATTCTGATCGGCTGACGATCTCGTGAGAAGGATAGCAGGAAACATAAAAGTCCGACTGTCGCGACATATCGGGCGGTACCATATCTCTAACATCAATCGAATTCGATTCTTGGCTAATTCATGGTCTTTCTTTTGTGCGAAGGATTAGACCAAATGATCCCATCTACGTAATTCGTGTTGTTTATTGATATCTTTTACGTTTGACAATTTAGTTCTCGCCCTCACCTACGACTATCGACGCACACATTTTTAGCTTTCATACGCAGAGGAAAGCTTTATACACAGAATGAAGGGAGGAAGAGACACAGACGGAACACGATATCGGCACTGGAGGGAAAATGTTGGGTAGAAGTAATATATCAAAAATGGTTGCTTAATGCAAAGTCTAATCGACAACTCGAAGACTTAATTATCAGCAGAAAACAACCAACTGCACCAGGGGATAGCAAATCGTGTGACCTTCACAAAGAATGAGCACTATGAGAGGCTCCACCTCATGGAGCAGACTCTGGAGATTCAGAGAAAGAATTACAGGTCATTATAATAGGATGAAGAAAGCGAGGTAGGCGGAATGTCCGGGTCTGGGAGGACAATTCTGGAGTTGAATTGAAGATCTATTTATATTGAACTCCTAAACTTTGAGTCGATTGCGACATTTGACTGGAAATGTTTATATGAACTCAACATTCATTCCATAAGGCACTTAGAAATCTCGCATAAATAGTACAGTCTGCTTAATTAAGTCATAAAGTGAGACTCTCTCGAAAACCAGATACACGTGTATGCGTAGCTATTGCTTGTCCTATAACCAACGCAGCCTTCATTCCTATGTCAAACGAAGCAGTAGGTAGGAAAGTGAAGTGATAGAAATCTTCATTTCTTGCCAGATCATCGCACAGAGGTCGGTTTCTTATACGTAAGATCAGTACGGTCTAACGTGGCTACACTGATATCATGTCTTTTAGTGAGACCTAGCAGGTATTAATTTAATCTCTAATAGTCAGCCCAACCAACAGTCTAACTACGGCTTGACTAGCATTATAGAGGGCCCCCATTTGACATGCTCAAGTCTCGACACATCAGCCAATCGACATAATATCTCAAACGTGGCTGCTTACGTAGCTAGACAGGATAAAAAATTAGTTTTTCTATTAATAAAGCCAAATATCCCTTTAATGTAGGTGGCTCATTACAGAAAATGAAAGGGGAGACGGGACTGATCAATCGAAACACAGAACTCTCGAGAGCTGCAGATCAAGCCAAACATAGGGTTTCTTATTGCACTTTCGGCCGTATAGCCTCAAACTTCAGTCTAGACTCCAACCTGCAATACAACTCCAAACCGCCGGTCCACAATACTACCTCAACTGCATCCATTCATTGGCCTATGATCCTCAGCCTGCTTTTTAATTGCACCCTAATCATGTTAGTCTACATCATCTTAGCCCCAAAGGCGTTAGTTGTCACAGCCTCACCGGTTGAAACAAGCCACTCTCACTGAAGGAAACGAGGGACGGGAGCTAGATGCACATGTACAGTACTTTAACCGCCCTCGCCGTCGCCCCTTAGCCTATAGATCTCCTCACCTCATACGCAATGCTATGAGCCACAGCGGAAAAGCCCGAGCCGGACCATGCTCTCCTATTACGACTCACGGGTCAGTCGCCGCCCTTACTCCGCACGGCCCAACATTGCACCAAGATGCATACAGAGCATATGAAAGTAGTCGCATCTTGAGCCACTTTGTACCGCTCTGCGCCTTCGAGGTGCGTAATCCAAGTGCGACATTAATTGCCTCATTAGAGGTTGACGCCATGAACTGATACCTGCGGTTGCTTAACGAAAGTTCCATGTAGTTGACTTAGCAGTGAGTTACGGCAAAATAGTTCTCCAAATCCCTCTCCCTCTTGTCAACCACCACTTCTTTACCTCATTAGCCCTTCGTCCGCTTCGGGGACTGCCCATAGTGTAACCATGACACGCGAAATTGTATAGCGCATCAGATAGCCTCACAACTGCAGCGTCTCTTCGCACATTACCGACTTAGCCATGAAGTCAGATGCAACGAGAAAGCTGCGGATTCAATCTATAACACTGCTCGATATTGCTAGACAGATAGAAGGATGAGATAACAAGTTTTACATCGGGCTGAGCTGCTGACAAAAGTTTAAATCATATTTGCGTTGAATTCACCGCTATAGATGCTAACTTCACGACATCTTAAGTGTTACGCTGATTATAATAATGACACAATGAAACTCAAATACGAAGAATGATGACGCAACTAGAGAGTACAGACTAAGACATCCTCCATCATTTAACCCGCCAGACAATACCTCCATCGTTGTTGAGTGCAAGGCCTCATGCGAATTGCCCCGGATACATACCAGAGCAGAATCTGCTGCGCCAGTGGCCGCAGGCAATAAACTCTTCACTAGCGGCGGCGGCGCTGGCGCTGAGCCTTTGGCTTCACCGTATGCTTCTTAACCCAGAAGCATCCCATCAGTGCAGTTATGATCCAAAGTGCAGTACATATGAGGGACATAACATAGAGCGCCATCCACTTGTCGCAAAGACTTGTGTCTTTGATCGCGTCTTCAAGTTTCGCGATGCTGGCTTTGCCGCACATTTTTTGAGTCCTCTAGAGCCTTTCTTAGTTGAAAAAATTTCCTAAATTCTAGACTACTACAGTCTCAAGGATCAGGAACGGGAGATGGGTATGTGTAGAACGTACGTAGACCAGCCACGCAGAGTCAGCTGCAAAGGCGATGGCAATAACACCATCCACCCAATAGTTCATATGGTTGCTGGAAAACGGGAGCAGCCAGATAAAGCCAAAAAAAACCGAGATGACGGCAACTACATCGGTGACGATGAAGCGGACATGATACTCAGTGCTCTGGTGCTGGGTTGAGATGTATTTGCTTGAGAGACCGATGACAATAACTGCGCCGACCAGCTGCAGAATGCGGAGCGCCATGGTTGTGAACTTGTCGCAGGCCGTCATCTTAAAGAATATGGGGGAGTGGAATTAGGAAAAAATGAGATGAGTTTTGAAGAATGAGCAGAAGGGATTGAGCGAGAAGTGAGTGTTTACTCTGTTAACATACAACGTAGGGAAGACCATCTGATATTTATATCTTGACTGTTCTCCGAAGGACTACCGCTCCAGCCAGACTGAATCTTCCGCTCAGCGTTTAGATTACTTTCCCCGTCGAATTAATCAGCTCTGTCCACAGCCTGATTGAAAGATGCATTATGGTGACAGGGCGCAACCCACTTGACACATTCAGCTTTATCAAGATGGCGGTTAGACAAAGGGACAACTGTGCCCCCAGCCTCAGTTCTTTTGTGAAGAAGAGGGCGATCCCCCCTAAAATGCAACCCTCGGGACCCATAGAAGGATCGAAAAATAAAGCTTCATGGCGCATCTGCTCCATTTGAAACTTCCAACACCTTCAGCCCAACGCCACCTTTGCGTTAAAGAGCCTATTGAGCGAGATTATACAGGACAATGCATCCAGCTGGTGGTTGATGCGACGTGAACCCGCCAATAACATCCTCAACCAATCCCAATTCTCCACAGACCTCCCTGCATGACCTCGCCCCCATTACAGCATGTCTAAGTACAGCTAGTTCAGCCACGCGGAATCTCGTATTCATCAGGCTGTGGAAAAACACTCAAGTTCTAGAAGATGTGGTGGCGTCTATCTACAGACGTATTGATCGAGTCGGGATTCTACATTAGTGCTATGGCTGCTTATGGTCATAAAAATAGGAAACCAACTCCTTCACTTGGAAGAATGTAAGCAGCAGAGACAGAAAGCCGATGGCAGATAACGATGGACATTTTCTTTGCCGTGATACATAGCAAGCTATGTCCGTGGGGCTATTAATAGCTCCAAGAATACTCCGAATAGGAACTAGGAGTAGGCTGAAACGTGGGGAGTTCAGGCCAGAGTCGAGGCCCAGCCCCAGCCAGAGAGAAGGCTAGTCCACAAATTCTCCCACGTGGGACGAAATATCAGGCTTTTTGGAGATAGAAATATATTACAGTTTGATAATCTAGTGGTATATGGCGCTAACCATGTCGCGATTCGACGCGAGGCACGTGAACTATAGGTGTGGCTTAATCGCTCTGTTAACAGTTCAGTCACAAGGAGTCGCAGCATGGGGTAAATTGCGGTAGTAATATACCTGGATGGGCTGCTGTTCGTTCTCAACTGATGTGATGCTGCCAAGAGGAGGCATTATCAAGTCAATAGCAAACTTGGGAACAACGTTCAAGTGTCAAATCTATAAGAAAATTCAAAAGTAATATTCAATTTGGGAAAGAGAACCTGAGATTCCAATTTACATTTTTCGTGGCGCTTCCTGCAAAGACTTCTAAACAAACGGCAATCAATCTGCTCTATACACATCCTCACCTCAAACTAAAGTGATTGTGCTCAAAACTCCCTGTTGAAACAGTTCTGCCTTTCGAACACCACATGAAACCAGGCCGATTCTCTCATAGACATCAGACTTTGTCGTTGATTTTCCAAGGATCAGCAACTCGTGACTTTCAGGCGATGTAAACGATCCTAATATAAGCGCCCAGCACTGAGTGGGATGATCATGATGACCGATTTTTGGGATAAGCTGGGAATTATTGGCAGGTCTTAGACTCTCTCGCCCACTTGGACTTTCTCGCTCAGGCCCCCATCGCTCTGGAGCTTGGTTGATGGGGTTCCATCTGCAGGCAAACTTCTGCGGCGTACCGTCTGTTGCGGTCGTAATGAACTCTTGAAGCGCTGTATCCGAAAAAGATTCTTCTCGCACAGTCCCAAATTCCACAGCCATCCAACCGTCACTAAATAACTTTGTCACATAACCACGGATTAAAGGGCCACGAATGGTCAGCGAACCGTTTCTAATGCGACCTAGGGGGGCATTGGGACTCGCTGATATCTCAATGGCCAGGACTGATGAAGTCACCGCATATGGTCTCTTGCCGTTTCTAAAGCAATGGTAGTCAACCTCCCCATCCATGGACGCCCAAGAAAATGTAGGTGCTATGAAATCAGAATATGATGGCCGCACAATCGGACTACATCTCCGCCAGAGCAGGTCGAGGTGAATGTTTTGCGACCACAACCCAGCAGCATAGTCAGAACCAGTCTTTTGAAGTATCACCTCGGCAATCGCAGATATTGCTGGTAGTTTGTCCTTTGGCTCCGTGAACTCTCGTTTAGAGTAGCTCTCAACGACCTTGTGCCAGAAATTGTAGGCATCCTCTGCTCGCGTGATTTGACGCAGCGGCATTCCGCCAAAGTCACGGCGGTAGTTGAGTTTTGATTGACACTCGCACGTGACGAGCTCTTGGCATGTCCATTGCATTTCCGTTTCAGAAATGGAAAGAAGACGGGTTGACAGTAGTCGTTCCTGTAGTGTCCATCCTCGGCGCGACAGAGGCTCCAGAACAGATTGTGGAACGGAGTTTTCTTGCCATTTCCAGTGAACTCCAGATTCAGTGATGACCCTTGCGTTGACCACTACTGTGTCATCTATCCGGTGAGTAAAGACTTTTTTATGAGCTTTGAGAGGCGAGGCGAGGCTCGGAGGATTGCGCCGGAGAAAGGGCTGCAATGCTGAGGATGATGAAGTTGCCGCAACTGTGAGTAAGGCTTTCGAATAGATGCCACCCATAATTGATGATTCTTTTTCCCACTCCTCAAAGCAATCTTGGATGATACATAGTGCATCTATCCATAGGTATCGGATCTCAAGCTCCCTGGCCAACGTGACCGCGTCGACGTAGGTCTGCGGAAGCTCCAGAACCTCAACACCTGATTTCATCCTTTCCAATGTCGCAAAGGTTGTTCGTATGCTAACTGCGTCGCCCCAACAATAGCTCAGTGCGATGTAGTCCGTGGATACAGCTGTTCCGGTTTCGATAAGTCGTATGAGATTGTCGCCCCGGAGTCCCACATCAAGAAGGCGAGTTGGGAGTTTTCCCTCGTTTCGGTGGCAGAGGCGATGCTCTTCGAAGCATGTCCGAAGACATTCCTTCATAAATGACAAACCATCTGCTGATAGCTGATTTGCACAAACCTCCGGCAAAGGCCGGATCTGCTTCCACATTTTTCCTTCTGATACATTCATTTTAGTCCACGCAACAGCCATGAACGGAGAGATATTACATACCTAAAGGTGTATATAATTGCACTTGTAGCTCAGAGTCACCCACTGGAAATGATATTTCGACATTGCCAAACCGAATTGGAAGGTATAGAGTTATGTTGAGAAGGTCGGTGCCTGCTTCTAGGTCCAACCCGAAGAAGTTCATTATTTTCAATAGAAGTACACATACTTGACAGCCAGATGTTGCTGCGGATCCAATACGCTCCACCGACCTGGCTGCCATCACAGTGAAACTTATCTGGTTAACGATAACGTCTGGGTTATCATATTCTACAGCAGCTGACGCACTAAGAAGAAAACAAGAGGGGCAGGATTGCTCATCTGTGATATCGTCGGAGAAGTCCATTTGTAGAGACGAGGTTGAGTACAATAATCTCAGGTCAATATAGGTTGTCGAATCGGCCATGCTGAATACTAGTCAGAGTAAAATAGCTCCATTGGCTGACGAATTAATTAGACGTCATCAAGTCCCCATGACCAACCAATCAGGTTTACGAACTGTGCAATGCTTATTCCCGTGACATGTTAACACGTGGTGGGCTCCTTTCTTGGTTCCCACTATTACCGGTATACAGAGCTCCGGCAACGATATTGCCAAGCCGCCAGGATTTACCTTCATAACGCCGGTGGAGCGGAAAGCTGGACATGCGAGTCTCGTGATGTAACATCACACCCGCATGCACCAACCAAGGTTTCAACTACAAATGGGATTATTAGGTTCTTATCTAGTTGGAACTTGCGAAGTGGAAGTTAGTTAGCCTACTCATCTATCGTGTTGTGAGCAAACAGCAACCATCGATATAGTGTCAAGACAGCACTCACAAATCACACGCCAACGAGGGCATCATTGATTGCGGAAAGGCATAGAGTTCCAATCTAGGCACCCAGAACGTAGCGACCCGGCTAGCTGTATCCATGGGACACTACTCATTAGAGTATTATTAAGGTGCCTCGGCTTAGCATTTAAGCATGGCTATTAGGCTATCTCTCCACCTGCCCAATAGTGATAAGATGGTTGCAATCACCGGCGGAATATCCTCATGGGGAAGGTCTAGTCCCGGCCCAATTCGCATCTACCAGACGACATATCCGTTCAGAACAAACGAGCCCGGGTCCTGGGCTAGTTTAAATCTTATTTACGTCGGCCCATAACCGACTGATTAGATTGCTCTCGTCGCTACAAGGAGGGTTTCTAATGGATTACTGACTACGAATAGTGGTGCCAAGGAATCGGATATCCGAAGCTTCCTTGTCAGGAACATTACGCGAGCACTATCGCCTCAGCTCTTAAGAATTGAGACATTCGTAACTTGCAAGGCAATATTGATTGTTAAAGCCGTTATTCTGATCGGTAACTTAATCCTTCAAGCATAAAGCCGATGACATCTTGATTCACTCTGATTATCAGGTCTGATCCGGTCGCCTTGTCCATGCGTAGTCCAGTACAAATAAAGTATCCAACTAATCCACTCTCACTGTAACTACGATTTTCTAGCTCGCCATTCAGCGCCCAGACGCACCAATGCACAGTGGTAGTGCGCATACTAGCGATTCTAGATCAACTCCGACACTATGATCGGCGTTAATAACCCTATCGAAGCTGAAATATCCCCTCATATAGTTTTGATCAAAAGGCCATAGTTTAAATTGGCTGTTCTGGGATGCAGGACATATCACCTTCTCTTTTCCGTCGTATCAATCCATAGCCAGCATCCCCACATCCACCCCCCGTTTCTGTCACAGCTAAATCACTACTAGGGAGCAACAGTCACAGGGCATAATCGGGCTTCCCTCCGGATCAAACCGTGAAAGGTCCACCATATGATCCCAGTACAAGGAGCAGAAGTTCCCAAACCATATGATCCCAGTACAAGGAACAGAAGTTCCCAACCCAGCGTTAACAACGATGGAACACGGGACCTCACATCCCTCTTCATACCTTCCTTTCAAAGGCCTGATCGGAAAAAGTTCCTATCATTTAGGAAGCTACTGCACATCGCGTCATTAATATCAGCAATAGATGTTAGTGACTATCGTATTCAGATTCAGAAGAGGCCTGCAACATATATTACAAGTTCGAGTATAAAGAGGGAGCATCTTCGAAATTGAAGAGGGAAAAAGACAAGACTTACTTCACCATTCATCTTTAGTATCTCACTATTTTACTCCTGTCACTATGCGGTCACTTTTCCTTTTAGGTCTTGCAGGGCTCGCTGTCAAGACTCAAGCTCATCCAGCAAAACGACAGCCTAACGCTTCACCCCTCTCAAAGCGAGGCGTCGACCTAGATGCTTTTCGATTGAAGGAGATTGCCGAATATATCCCAAATGAAAACATAGTTGAAGACCCGCCAATCAACATTTCTAAGCGAGACAGCTACCTTGAGACCGCCAAAGAGCTGATCAAGAAGATTAGCCCCAAGGCAACTTTTCGTCTTGTTGAGGACCACTATGTGGGCTCTAATGGCATTGCCCATGTTCACTTCAAGCAGACTGTCAACGAAATTGACGTTGACAATGCCGATTTCAATGTTAACGTAAGTTCATGACTTCATGCCGGGGAATACTGGATGTCAAACTAACAAAAACCTCAAGATTGCGGCTGATGGAACGGTATTCTCCTATGGCAACAGCTTCTTCACGGGATCTTTGCCTTCTCCATTTGCCAAGAGAGATGTGTCGGACCCTGTCGATGCATTAAAGGGCGCTGTGGATATCTTATCCCTCCCCGTCGATACCAAAGAGGCTACCGCCAAGCAAGAGGGTGGTTCTGAGCATTACACCTTCAAGGGAACTGATGGAACCGTCTCTGATCCAAAAGCTAAGCTCGCCTATCTTATCAAGCCGGATGATACCCTTGCCCTAGTTTGGCGCGTGGAGACGGATGTCATGGACAACTGGCTCCTCACCTATATTGATGCTTCGACCAACGAGAAGATCTTTGGCGTTGTTGACTATGTTGCCGATCTCGCTACTTACAAGGTTTAGTGAGTCACCAAACCTATCTTACGGTACTAACACTAACTGGTCCACTCAAAGCCCCTGGGCAGTGAATGATCCGACAGAGGGTTCTCGCGTAGTGATAAAAGACCCTTGGAAAATCGAGACTTCGGAGTTCACCTGGCAATCTGACGGCTCAACCAACTACACCACTACCCGCGGAAACAACGGCATCGCCCAAGTGAACCCGTCTGGGGGTACCTCATACCTCAACAACTATCGACCCACTAGCAGCAGTCTCAAGTTTGAGTATGACTACTCTGTTACCACGACCGATCCAACCAGCTATCGTGATGCCTCCATCACCCAACTGTTCTACACCGCGAACAAATATCACGATTTGCTCTACACTCTCGGCTTCACCGAGAAGGCTGGTAACTTTGAGATCAACAACAATGGCCAGGGAGGTGCTGGCAACGATTTTGTCATCTTGAACAGTCAGGATGGCAGTGGCACTAACAATGCTAACTTTGCTACGCCCGCTGATGGGTCGCCAGGCCGCATGAGGATGTATTTGTGGACATATAGCACTCCCAAGAGGGACTGTTCTTTTGATGCCAGTGTTGTGATTCACGAGTATACCCACGGATGTGAGTACCCTAGGATCTATCAATTAATCGTTGTTTTCTTTGACTTCTAATCGTATTTTAGTATCTAACCGCCTCACCGGTGGCCCTTCCAACTCTGCTTGCTTGTCCGGCACCGAGTCTGGCGGCATGGGTGAAGGATGGGGTGATTTCATGGCCACAGCTATCAATATCAAGTCTGGTGATACCCGCTCTACCAACCATGTCATGGGAGCATGGGTTTATAACAACAATGCGGGCATCCGCGCTTATCCCTACAGCACCAGCATGACGACTAACCCATACACGTATAAGAGCATGAATTCTCTCAATGAGGTTCATGCTATTGGAACATACTGGGCCACAGTGCTTTATGAAGTTCTCTGGAACTTGATTGACAAGCATGGGAAGAACGACGATGACTTTCCGACCTTCAGCTCTGGCGGTGTTCCCACTGATGGGAAATATTTGAGTATGAAGCTTGTCGTTGACGGAATGGCATTGTAAGTTCAGAGCTGTCTGGTCTTCACTCCTTATCTACTAATTTTACTAAACTACAGGCAACCTTGCAACCCCAACATGGTTCAGGCTCGCGATGCCATCTTGGATGCGGATGTTGCTCTTACGAGTGGTGCCAACACTTGCGAGCTGTGGACCGCTTTTGCCAAGAGAGGTTTGGGCCAAGGTGCAAAGTATAGCAGCTCGAGCCGAACCGAGAGCTTTGTTATTCCTTCCGGGGCTTGTTAGGTGGTGTTCTATGAGACATTATTATTAAAGTTGCGTGTATTGCATGCATGAAGTGCCCCGAGCGTACCACAGGAACAGGTAACCTTCGAGTTAGTTGCTTAAATTCTTATGTATCTTTGATTACTGTTTGTTTCTTTTTGAGTATTATAAGTTCATGTGTTGAATTCCATCATCTGCTACTAGTTATCAATCTTAACGCTTTCCTACTTCGTGGCCACATGAGTGAGAAGAGGGTGACAGTACTGTTTTACAAGAGAACGCAATCATAATTCGCCCTTTGAGTACCTCTGAGCCAATTCTGCCTTGTTGAACCGGATAATTCGTTCCCTTAGCGTAGAAATCTCGAAGATGAAGGAGATAAACATTGATCTCTAGACATCATGACTTTCCCTAAAGACAACGTATCACAAGCTCATGCTGTATAGAGGGAATATCCCAAACAAGACTTTCAGTCGTTACCGCATCCAATAAAGGGTTATGGATATATATGAGTTATCATGACCACGAGATTCAGATAGAAGGAGGAGATATCGTCATACGAAGCATTAGTGGCCTTTTCGCGTACAATTCTTCATGCTATGGATCAGCCAACACCTCTCCCATACGATCAGAACGTACGCAATCAATTCTCAACCAGCTTTAGATAGGATCCTCAAGGATCCTCATCATAGAATTTAAGACGAAGTCTGTTTCGGAACCTTGGTCCTTCCAAGAATGCTAGTTGACTGTCATTAAACTAGCCTAGAGACAAGAAGACAAGGCAAGTTCGTAAAATATTCGAGTCCTTTCCCAAGAAACGATTCAATAACTGACACCTGCTCAAGGATTCGTTTCCTTGACGAACGATGCTACATGGCGCATCATCACTGAGGCGAAGGGAATGCGCACTCCATTGGTGCGCTCACTAAGAATGGTTAATCACTTGAATGTGATACTACCGAGCATATGCTCTCGTGCAGAAGGGGCCTCTACGTTGTTGACATGATCACTCATCATTAATACTAGGTCTTGGAAGATGCCTTCCAGGAAAATTTGAGCGCAGGTTCTACCCTCTAGCTGGCGAACGAGAAGTTCCTGGATGAATAACAACGCTGTGGTTTAGCCCGGGATCTGGTGAGCGACACCGCACCCCGGGACGTGGTCAAGGCGGAAGGAGAAGATGTTTACGCCAACGAGCAGTGGGCGGAGTGATTTCGATTGGATGTCGGTTTATGAAGGCTGGAAGGCATGGGTCATAAGATGGCGACGACGATAGGCCCTCGGCGGTGTCAATCTGCGGCCTCGAGATCTAAGAGGCTTCGTTTGATTGATTCTCGGGCGTTCTGGAACCCGATTCGTAGCGCGATCGGAGGTCGCGTATGCCCATAATTGAGGGTCCGAGTGCGATTCTTGGAGCGCGTTTTCACATGCAAGCAATTGTTTGTGTGAATCGGAAAAGGTTCTGCGTTGGCAACGAAGCGCATCACTGTAACAGAACAGCTCATCAGACAGAATGTTGCCAAATTAAGGTGTCCGATGCAATTGTCGTGGCTGGCTGACAATGACGCAAACGGGCACTCCGTAATGGAAGGGAAATCGAGAGATTATATCCGGCGAAATCGTGAAGCGAGATCCTATTGTCGCGGCGTGTGGCCGTGAGGACAGGCCATTGATAAGAGACTCTGTCCCGTGGTTGGCTAGAAACGCCAAATTCAGGCCCAAGATCAGTCCATCATGGCGCCGTTCCCCCGCCCTGCCATGGTGAGAACGGGAATCGAGGCTAAAATCAATGGTGGCTGGGTGCTCTCACAAGCTGGAGTCGGGGCCTTGGCCATAAAGCGCTACCAAGATGCAAGGGGAGCTTCCGTCACCAACAGTCCCCCCAGCCGTTGAGAATGAATGGAATTTATAGAAAAAAGTTGAGACAGTGTAAAGCGAGTGGTTAGGCGCGATCCATTTCACGCCAAAACGCATCCACTTACAGCCATTTATGGAGTCATACGTGGCTAAGCGACCTCTCCTCGAACCCGTGGATGCAAGCACGATGATAGGCGGAGCGATTTTCGGGAGAAACTGCCCATCTTAACGTGATGCATACAGCGAGCTCTCAAAAGAGCGGTGGCAGCATCTTATTATTGAGCATTCTCTTTAATTTCTATTTCGTCTCTTCAAAAAGATGCGACTCTAAATTATACCCGTGCCTCTTTTTGGTGGCGCGATACAGGCAATTTTTTTGGGCTACCTCTCGGTTCTACCAGTCACGAGTCAGCTCAGGCAGATTTGGTGAGGCCCAAGTATCGTGACGACGCAGTCAGTACAAATATCAGCCCATCTTCAGGCCTCACCCGGGTTTTATACATCCTGTGAGCACCATAGCTGGTTCTTGTCAAGATTGTCCGCAAAAATGACCCTCTTTCAGTGCGCTGGCTGCTCCGAGAGCATACCATCCCACAAAGTCCGACTGCATTGCGAGGCATGCTACGACTACTCGCTCTGCGCAAACTGCGCTATCCTCGGAGTCGTCACCCCGCCGCATTCAAAAGACCATGATACGACACTGCATAGAGAGAGCGGGCTCGCGTCAGTACAGTCAAGCCCTGTCAGTGCTCGGGGTCCGCCTCGGTTGATGCAGGCATGGGCCACCTTGTTCGATATGGAGACGTTGGAGGCGAGGCCAAGTGGGATTGATCTTTTGTCGGCAATCTTTGACTGCGTTGCCGAGAAGACGGGGATCATGACCCCAGAGTCCTATTCATCTCTGCTGGATCTTGTGGATTGTCCAATGGAGGATAATATCTGTAGGCGGCCAGTGCTCTACTGCAGCCTGACATCAATAACTAACTCGGGGTAGGGAAGGATACCTTGCAATCGGCAAAGGGCCCCAACAAGGAAAAGCAAGCTATAGACATGCTACGGCAATACTTTGATGCATTCTCCATCGACTATGACCTTTACGATGTGGCAATCGAAGGTGAAGGGAACGAGAGCGACACATACCAGGCTCCATGCCTCACCCGCAGAGGCTTCATCAAGCTGTGGAAAGCTGATTGCCTTCACAACCCCGAACGCGCATGCGACGAAGCGAACCTCATCCTCCAATACTACCAGCCAGCCATCTGGCGGGATCGCGGAGACATACCCCGATCGGTATTCCCGCAAGAAAGAATGTCATATGAGGACCAGGAAGCTTTTTACTCTGCGCGCAAGAAGGCAAGCAGAGTGAGCAAGCTGCCATCGCCTCCTCGCGCTTCACCCCCCCAAAGACGGCCTAGCCTAGGCCTATCAACGTGGACGGACACTCTGGCATACACTCGACCGAGGCAGATCGTTCCCGACCGAGAGCTCTGGGCGCAGAGTATACAAGCAGCGAAAGAGGCCAAGGAGGCATTTGAGATCCAAAGGGCGCGCCAGGAACTCGAGGTGCTCAGGGAACGTAATGAAAGAGATCTCGCAGATTTGAGGAGGGCGAACGAACTAGAGTACATTCGGGCGCAGAAAGAAATGCAGATGGACTCGGTGCGAGGGCTAGAACGGAGTCGGTCGGTAATGAACGGGATGGGAGAGGAACGAGAATATATTATTGAGCGATATTATCGGTAGAGCTTGAGGCTCTCTCTTTCTTTTTGGTCCTTGTTATATTTTATGCGTCTTATTAGCGTTTTATTTTGTTTGGGAACAGCATGAGGCTCTGGATGGGATGGGGGTATACAGCGCTGCTTTTACTCTTTATTTTTAGAAGATGTCTCTGTAACGTATTTCTAACGAACTGGCTTCGACGGCGACCAATGATCTCTCCAAGCCGCTTTTTTTTACCTTTGATACTTCTGCTTTGCCATGTGTCACACTTGGTTCACATATACGGTAGTCCTTTGTCCCTACGCTTCCACGCATTAAACACCCCACTAATTATTCCATGCATACCTGTAGGGTAACTATTCGTGTCTCGGCCTTCGAAGTGTTCATTGTCGCTGTAGCACGGTATTTCTGGGATTTAAATTAATATCTGCACGTAGTACGAACCGATCTCTTGCGTGCTCATGCCATGAACCAGGGTAGGTCTCTCATGATCGTCGTCCGCTTCTACCGACCTTCTTGTCCTAGCCCAGCGTAGGTCTTGAACCTGGGGGGTCAGATAAAGCTAAGGAAGGGGTTCAGCACTGCTCCAAAGGATACATCCCCTTGTTACAGCGGTCCCTGGCATGATCTACGGATTAACGGTACATGCCAGGAGAGGTTGTTTCTCCTTGGAACCAGCCGAGGATCCACGGGTTGGTTGGCAATTAGCGGTGGGGGAGGCAAAGGTGGAGAGGGGCTTCGCCACGTCGGTCACTACCCGGACCTAACCGTGTCTTACGGATACCTAATGCCCAGTAATCGGGATCAACATGGGAGTTGTGGAACTGTTGGCAGCTACCGGTATTACAGGTTGCAAACTTCCCAGTACAGATTATTGTTTCTGGATATTTATCTTCGGGAAAATGCTTCCAATTACTGAAATAAAGTGCCAAGCCTTCTTTTTGTTCTATAGTCAGCTTCCCAACAAAGCAGTCGACAAATACAGATCATGATTGCACACACCCTGCCTTTTCGGCCGTCATCTATTCACCTACCGTATTGCGGCTTGCAAGGTGGGTGCGGTGGTAACCTAGCGTCAAAGTTCCGTCCAGAGGCTTAGTTTCACGCGGGGTTGCGTCACAGGCTGACATTTGAGCATCGAGGCGCCAAGCGCCCGGCACACGGGTTTCTTTGGAGGATGGGCTGAAACGATTGTGCTGAGAACTTTGTAACTTAAAAAGTTGGATCGTTGTTATGATCGCGATGAGGCAGAAGGCCGTTAATTATGAAATGCAAACTGTCACTTGTCTGCGGGCTGATCACCTCGACTGCCATGCACGGCCAACACATTCGAAGCATCAGAGAGACACACAGCGCACACTTTATTGGTCAGCAAGTAGCCCGTAATGGAGGTGAGCTCTGTCCACTGACTGGCCTAAACAGTGGATCATCCGGGTCTTTCGGGTCCCTGAAAGGGGGGTTGCTCTCCCAAGAAACAATTCGCATCACTGATTGTTGCATGACGATTCCGCGGATTGTTTTTTCTGAGAAGATCATCACCTGCCCCTGGCTTTCCATTGAGATTAGAGACAATAGTCCCCTAGTTTGACAGATTGACTAGGTATCATCTTAGCCTAAAAGCGCCCCCAAAATTCTATGTCACACATCCGTCTTCGGTGGGTCGGTTCCTCTTCATCCCCCTCTTTTCCTCCTTGGCACCATTGACGAGGGACGCACAAAGGACGGAGTACCGGTATTACGATGAGATCATATGCGTCCCTAATCAAGGCGGGCACCCTGGGTTGAACCGAACTCCGACGTTTTTCTGGGGCGATCAAGCATTTTTTGGTTGATTATGGTAGTGATACTGCACATCCTATGCCCTGGGCGGCTCACGGAGCAAGACTCCGGTTTACCTAGGCTGGAAGGATTCCGAATGGTTCTCCTTGAAAAGGTAGGTCATCATTTTAGCATCCCTATTTTCACACTTTCACTGGAAATCCCCGTGGGTGTGATGACTTAATATTAAGTGTAAGTTGTACTTCGTATCACCACGTAGTGTCGCGAAATAAGCAAGTAGAATCTCACGCCCAGGGCCCAACATCGGCCCCTTGTCTACCTTTCCACCACAGCATGTTTCTGATTGTTTTACTCAATTAGGTACGAGAGGGGACTTGATGTCACCCCGGTCAATATTGGTCGGAACCAAGCGAGCGTCAAAACAATGGAGCTCCCCCAAGGATACGAACGAAGTGGTGCAACACAGATTGAGACCGCTGCTTGGAAACATGTCGAGTATCCAGAGTGCCGTGCAGTAGACGGGGTGGCTTGACTAGCTCAGCTATATTTCGCTGGTCTCTCGTCATAGACCGCGTCGTAAAATGTACATCATTCTTTGTTTGCCCACTGAGTACGGGACACGCGACCTGTTGCACTTTTTGGTCCCTCTCCCTTCATCGATGGCCAAGGGAGACGACTGGACAAACCTCTCCATGAACAAATGACTACCATCCCGCCAAGTCTGCACAAAGGACGACCTCTTTTTTTTTTTTTTTTCTTCTTCCGCTCCTCTCTTTTCTCCCTTTCTCCCCCCCTTCTCTTTTCTTTTCTTGAGTCCTCGTATTTCCTCTCCCAATTAATTCCTTGTTTAGCACCCCGTTAATATGTTTGCTGCCTTTGTTCCATTCTGTTTCTCTGTAATTTTTGTTTCCTTATTCTTGACCAAATTTGTTCACCTGTACATTCACGCGAGCGCGGTCTCACCACCGGCCTTGGCTCTGTATTTACCCTCGCTATTATTATCCGATGTCTTCGTCATCTGCGTGTCGCGCTTGGTGTTGCGGCGGGAGAGGGGGTTAATAGCGATATCTGCTTGTTTGCTCGGGTGTATTTTCTCGTACGTCGATATCTTGACCTGTCGGCATCCATACTGATTTCATAATCTAGATCCATCCTTTTGGGCGGCGCATCATCACAACTCGGCTTCTTCTACTTGACTGGAAACGAAGTGGAATGGGAAGATGCTATGGGATTCGCAAAAGACAAAGAGGGCATGAAAGTCCTGCTTAGCGGCAGCTGGGCCGTGATAGCATCCGGCCAGGTGATAGTGACGATTGCATTTTTTGCCAAGACCTGGCTTTATAGACTCGTGGGGGCGTTCCTGGTTGGCATTGGAGCACCTCTCGTCTATGGTATGTTGCTTCTTTTCTATATTTCTGGTATCATGTTGATGATTATCCAGTCTGGCGATCGATGCTCAATTTTCGAGGCACGAATGAGCGAAACCAACGCCATCACTATTCTCAATCTGCATACACTAACCCAGACCCTGACCATGATTCGGACAGCGATTTTTACTCCGACGACGAAGATGAAACTCAACGGGCCATGGCCCTGGTCTATGGCGAGGGGTGGAAAGAATCGTCTGGTCGCACTGAGCAATGGTTTCATCATACATCATCTTGGGCTATCTTTACTGGGGTGCTGATTTTCTTGAGCATGACAACCATCTTTCGTCCAGAAAACCCGTACGGTTTTATGTCGACGACATTGCCTTTTGCTATGATGGAGATGTTCAAGGCAGCACCTGATCCATGTGCCGAGCAAGTTCGCCTCAACGGTAATATATTCCCTTTCCCCAAACTTATCGATGGGTCAAAATGGGAGATGCCAAATGAATACTCTAAGGGATGGGCTCCAGGAACCAATAACAAGTTTGCCAGGAAGTATCGAGACAATGTTCCCAAATGGCTACCACATCCGCCCCCCCTCGGTTTCTCCAAATGGTATCCTGACAACCACAACGAGAAGTCACCAAACGGCAATAGTTCTGGAGGCAACGTTTTTATCCAGAATCACCGTCCCCAAAGCCATTACTGTGCTGGTTTGAAAGCCGGCGATGCTTTTTATAACCCCGTGAGCGACCCAATCAAGATTGCGAACATCGATACCGACATTATCGATGTTGTGCAGGACGCACTCAGGAATGGCTCAGTCAAGATAAAACATGTTGCCCTGATTATGATGGAGAGTCTTCGAGAGGAACTCTTCCCTCTCCAGATGGGCTCTGACATGCACAAATCTATCATGGCTTCTCACCAAAAAGGAAAAGAAGATGAAATTAACGCCCTGTTGTCACACCTGACGCCGAATTCAGAGAAACTTACTGGTAAGGCTGGCAGTTGGAAGAAGAGTGACGGATCCAAGTTCGACCTACCGAAACCTGAATGGAACGATATGGCCCTGCCCGGCTTTGGTGGAATCAACGTGGTGGGCGGGTTAACAGCCAGCACCGTGTCCACCAAGAGCCTGGCCGCGATTCACTGTGGCGCCTGGCCCATGGCCGTCGATAAATTCGAAGAGGCAGAAACGAAACCTTACCAGCCTTGCATTCCCCAGGTCTTTGAGTTGTTCAACCGAATGAAAGACGGACATAGCGCGACTGATGACTTTTTGGAGCAGGAGTGGTATCCTGCATTCTTTCAGTCTGTTACCGATGGATACGACCGTCAAAAGAAGTTTAATCGGAAGATTGGCTTCCAGCATGTCGTCACTAAGAACAAGATTAAAATCGAGGCAGATGACGAACTGGAAGAAGTTAATTACTTTGGATACGCAGAGACAGCCCTCAAACCGCACATTGAGAACTATATCAAGAACGCCCAGAAGAAAGGCCGACGAATGTTCCTCTCCCATTTTACTAGTACAACTCATCATCCCTGGGAGGTTCCGAAAAACTTCAACACCTCCCAATACCTAAATACCCAAGGCAGGATGGGCTGGCATAACGATTTTAACAAATACCTCAACACGGTTCGATGGCACGATGCTTGGTTGGGAGATCTAATGCAAACCTTTGAGGATCTTGGTGTTGCTAACGAGACCATCGTTATTTTTGTCGGAGACCATGGTCAAGCATTCAAGGAAGATGACTCCAAGACGGGTACATACGAGAACGGGCATATTAGCAACTTTCGTGTGCCGATTGTCTTCAGGCATCCTCAAATCCCTCGTGTTCAGTACAACGCCAACGCAACATCTCTGTCTATCCTTCCTACTATTCTCGATTTACTAATTAACTCCGGGTCACTCAATGACAAAGACAAAGCCGCAGCATCTGACCTCATCCAAGATTACGAAGGACAATCACTGATCCGCCCATACAAGGCTTCGGTTCATGGTCGACGTGCATGGAACTTTGGCATTATCAATGCTGGCGGACGCGCATTATCCGTCACGTCTGCAGACGCTCCGTGGCGATTGATAATGCCTCTGGACCAAAAGTCTGAGTACAGGTTCACCGACCTCGAGCACGACCCCCTCGAGCTAAATCCGCTTATGAGGTGGTCAGTGTCAAGTCTGATAGGCGCTGTTGAGGGTGAGCATGGTATCGAAGCTTCGAAATGGGCCGTTGAAGCTGAGGCTATCGCCCGGTGGTGGGGGTTGGAGCGCAAGCGACTTTGGGCTTATAGGGCTGGAGGTGATCGGGACGAGAACCTTGGAAATGATCCAGCTGGGGAGTTTGACGAATCTGATGATGACGTTGATTGATAAACGACCTCATCCCGGTCACCGAAAGATGATGACACGCGAACATCACACATCTTGATGCTTAGGTTTGTACCCATGGTACAAAAGAATACCTTGATTGATGATTACCTTTCGGTTTCGGGCATTTATCTCCTGTAACACCAGTCTGTGGTAGCACAGCAGTTACGAAGGGCTATTTCCATCTGTCTTTGGGTTACGCGTCCATGTTAAGCTCCAGCTTTGCACCTCGCGTTACATATCACTGCTTTCTGATGGCCAGGCGGCCTTATGCGAGAGTGATATCATTACTGTGCTCTTTTTTTGTTTGCTAGTAGTGCTTAGCGGCATTGCATGGAGCACCCTGGGTTTGTTTCTGCGAGCGTTATGGTTTTATTAAACACTGCAATGAGCTGTCTGATAAGATAGTGCAGCACGTTAATTTAGTTCTGGATTCGGGATGGGAGTTTGGCATTTGAATGGATTCAAATGGATTCGGGAAATGGGATTAGGTGTTCAGGATAGAATATAACGTGCCAGAATTCTGACCCCGGCAGTTCTAGCGATGAATAATATCGGGGAAATGGATCACATCACGTAACAGAAACTGGTGTTTTGGGCGTCATTAATACTACACCCGCTGGCCCAGAATGGACTGGGATTCCTTGAATGAACCCAAGCCATCCCCGGCCATAAGATTCAAGAGTTGAGTGCCTCAGATACTAATTAGCCCAAGAAGACAGCCAGCATCGAGAACTGGAGCCCTCGGACTTCCAAATCATGCCAACTGACACTGGCAACAATTAAACGTCTTAGCTATGGAGGAAAGTATTACCGTACCCTTGGTAGATGGACACTGTCTTCATTCACTTCAGCGACTAGATTGGTCTCGGTTTCCTCTCTCTTCTAGGTATCATGAAAGTCCTTGGTTTATTTACAGGAATCATTGCAATTTGTGGGATAGGAGTGTTACCTGGTATGTAGTATAATATGTCTTGCTGCAGTTCTATCGAAAATATCTACTTTTGGTTAACATGGTCACCGTGTGTAAGATTGTGGGCGGTAAGAAGTTTGCGAATGTTGTCGGCATCATGAATATCACCCAGCTGATCTTCTTTACTGCATCTCCTACCGGTACGCTTTCAGGTGCCTTCATCACTATTAGTAGTTATGTCGCCTGTGTCAAGGTGGCTGTTTGGATAATGGACGTTGGGGATTTGAGTACCTCTGGACTTGATGTTATGGTGAGAGGATAAAAATGAGCTCAATTCTTCAATTCTCAACCTTTCTATGCATTTATTAGGATATATGAAGAGTATTAGTCTCCGAGTAAATCTTATCACAAATTTTCTGCGTATTCCTCAGTCTCTCCACCTCGCTCCGATGCCAAAAGAACCACCCGCCAACCGTAATCAATGTTGTTATACCACAGCTCAAAACAAACACCCACCAGCCTGGAGATACCACTGAGGGCGTTTCGCCACTAGGCCAACTCTGGAAATTAAAGATAGTCGTTGAGAAGATTTCAGATGTGAACATGGTCGGGAGGAAGACCAAAGTGAGATATGACACAGTTTTCATGGATGAAGCGTCCTTTTGACTCGCTGCTGCCATATTCTGGGATGACTGGGTTTGTTGTTGCATAAGCACGTTGCTGTGGAAATTAAACTGGCCCGCCAGGATTGCTTCTAGGTACACTAGCATATGGCAATGAAGTTTGGTGCGGTGAGTGATTTCTCCAACTCCGTCATTTGGTATGTCGTGACAATAGATCGTTCTAATCTCCTCGATCAGGTCGAGATAACTTTGGCCAATCTCTATAAGTTCGTTACAGTTCTTCTTGAGCCAGGAAACGGGGTACAGATTGGCATAAATAGTCGAGCTCTTGTCGAGTGAGTAGTCGGTTGGGGTAATGCCCCATCCAGCAGCCCATTGTTTGTCCATTACTTTGAGAGAAACCCCAATCTTTATCATTTTCTCGTTGTAATATTGAGAATCCCGGTCAACGTACTGCTCGCAGGATTCGAGGATCAAGCGAAACAGTTCCAAGGGATGTTCTTGAAGTAGATCTGACTCACTGGCTATTAGTTCCAGCGCAGTCGAGCACTTCAGAACATCTCTAGAAGATAGAAAGGCTCGGAAAGTCGAATCCTCAAAGTTGAAACGGCCAAAAAAGACGACGTAGTTACTATGACCGGGCCCCCATCGAAATCCCAGATTTATGGCCTTGATAGAGCGTATTCGGGTTGGCAGGTATGTTTCCTCAATTAAACGAACAAAACAGGGCAAAGAGCCTGGCTTGTTAATCTTTCGCAGGAAATGTCCTGGTATGCCCCAGGATTGACAGATGCGTTGGACAAAATCCTGACGGGCACTAATGCCGGCGCGAATACCAGCACGAGACTCCAGAACCTGGATGGTTGGTTGCTTCAAGGCCGAGGAATCAGATGAACCTCCCTCTAAGATCAAATCTTTCAGTGGCACCTCTTCGGCTCTGCCGTCGTTGAGAACCAGAGCTCGAATTCTGGTTTCTTGGGAAAAATCCAAGCCGTGCAGGTTCCATCCACCGGGGCGAGCCATAATAATTTGAATTCAGGTCGCCCTAGTGCACTGAGTGAGGTTTCATGATAGTCTCAACACTCTTATATAAGAGTACAGCCAAGGCTGTTCAGCCATACCCGAGAAAATCCCTTTTGAGTGGCTGGGAAAGAGATGCCTAATTTTTGCCATGATATTGCATTAGCCTTCTCACCAAAAGAAGAAAAATTATCCGAATATCTCAAAAGGCTAGTATATGCCAGAGCACAGCCCAGGACTTTCAGCCATACTGAATATTCCCTTTGGAGTGGTTGGGAAAGACGTGCGTAGCCTTGCCATAATGCTGCATTGCCACTTTCACCAAAGGAGAAAAATTATCCGACCACCTTTAAAGGGCGACATTAGAACACCGAAAGATGCACTCTTTTTGTCAGGTGGGCGAAGTAGCACCATGAAAGTCCGTCATGGGTCTATTATCTTATGATGAAATCATGATTGTGGCAGGGTGTCTAACTCGTCAAATATTTACTATACAGTGGCGTAAAGGTTACCCATCGCTCCTCAATTATGATTTTCAAACATCTGACCAGCTCGCCATGTGTACAGCCTTAATAGTGCGACTGCTCTTTAGTGATACTAGAGAGCCAAAGGCGAAGCTAATTATGAATTCAACTATATAAACTATTACACTAAAAGAGTTATTGATCAGTATAACTAATACTATGATGCTTAAGGGTAAGAGATAATCGTGTATAGGATTGGCGATCTTTACAAATTCAGTCAGTGGTGAGAAGAAAATTGGTCGTCAAGTCCGGCCGGTTCAAGACTCCTCTTCTGCCTCCCGTGTTACAGAGAGCCCTCTGTTACGCGCACTGCCTCGTTATGAAGCCTTGAAATCATGACGGTTGCCAAGAGGCTAGGTTCGTGATGGTTCGACGTTTTTAAGAGAACCTGGTTAAATGCCTGTCGATCAGCCTTGCGGTTGGTTGGTTGTCTGGTTGCGATGGCGCGGTGGCGTAGAGGGCTGAAGAGGGCAACAAGCCGGTAAGGCGACACTGCAGGCACATGACACTACGAGGGTGTCAAACCTCCTGATTATGTGCGAACTAAAGTACGTACTGCGTATTAAACTTCAAACCTCCAATGAGGAGGCCACATATCTACAGTAAATTCACTCAGAGATGACAGTAGAATACAGCTAAAGTCTCTAGCTAAGTTCTACTGAAGAACCCAAAGACATTCATTCGGACCCTTAAATAGAAAAGTTATTTCACGTCATTGCATGACGTTGCACTTAATTTCGTTATATTGGTAGTTCTACTATTCTTCACCGTCCGCTTGGCCTCCCCCCCACTGAACCTGAACCCAAATGGATCCTACAATCATGAAAACCCATAAGATACCAGCAATAAAATGACTGGAGCCATATTTCGGTGATTTCAATCTGTGCATGTTCGCTTTCCATCATTCTATCCCAAAGCCTCAGCTATTCGACTTTGATCCGTTCAAGTGATTAAAGGTCCTTAGCGATGACAGCTCCCAGCCATCGCCGTTGCTTGCGTTAGAGATATAGTAATGTGGGTAGCGTCATCATTTCCTTCTCGGACAAACTGTTTGCGTCGTCCACATGAAGATTGCAGTGCAAACCTCATAAACAAGAATATCGATAAATGTCGCATTCTCGCTCCCGCGATAGGGATTTATGATATGGTACCCAACTTCACCACATGCGTCTCGGTCAAGAGAACGTCATTGTGAGAAAGTAGAAAGACATTCTGTATAGGTCTCAGAATCATTAATGGGCACACTCGTGGCAAGGCTCATGAGCAATGGCCTGCCAGTTCTAGTGCCTTCAATGATGGTGTTGGTAGATGAAGACGTCTGGTAGTGTCTTTCCCATGGACAGATCGCCAGTCCTGTGACGACAAGCCTCGCCCAGCCATGAACTTCTACCCACGGAACTAGCAGCGCCGGTGCTGCACCCACTCATGAGAGTCCACAGGGCGTTACTACTGTCGAGCCGGCCTCTCCATCGAGTAAAGCTGTCCAAACGAGTTGCCGTGTCAAAATTACTGCATGGCAAGTTCCATGGCATTGAGGGGGAGGCAATCGAAGGGCATGCTGTGTCGCTTATCGAAAGGTTTCGGATCGCTAATGAGATGTTGAAGTCGTCTTCGTAAACTTGAGAAGCAACGTTGATTTGGGTAAAGATGTGAGATCGCACATCGTCGAGGGATTCGAATGCCGTTGTGTAACTGCAATCGGTCGCGATCCCCATGTAGGCCATGTATTTCGAAGGATACTCAGCCGCAGATTCCGTCGTGTCTCTGGCATCTCTACCAAGACGACGTTGTTCTCCATGATCATTCCCTGAATAATACTCCTGAAGCACGATGTGTTGCGCAATGCTTTGTTCAAAAATATCCACGCCGCATACTGGCTCATCATTTGCGTCTGCGCCTCTCTTCTTGAGCTCTCTGGGGGGTGACTCGTCTTCTTTCACGTCTCCCTCTCTCCATACGACCATGAATGTTCGTCCAGAATTTCCAGCCGGTCCACCTTCAGGTACAAGTGCTGGGCTGACTGTAGCATCGATGTGGATGTTGAAGCGGTCATTGTTTAGGGTAAAGATGCCTTCAAACAACGGGTATTTCCCGCCTAATCGTACCGTTATTCGCGATGACCCGATAACGTCCCAACTATCCTGAACGGGGTTGTATACGGAGGCATCTCCCTTGTAGATGAAGTGGTTAGATCTCTTGAAATTTTGAGTGTGGGAGATGCTTCCATCGGGTGCAAGGTAATGGATAGATTCCAGACTGGCCAAGATATCGTCATTCGGCACGAGTTGCAGCTTTATTCTTTCATTTTGGCCATGGATGGTAAATGTCAAGTTTACATGCGATGAGACATCAAAATGGTCTGATGCTGCTTCCAACCTCACATTTTCCAGCCACCTCGTTTGGGTTGGCGGGGGAGTGTGTCGCAGGATTGATAAGGCTAGAAATGAACAATGCAATCAGTTCCGACGCGCCCAAAGGACAGTAAAAGTAATGAGTAGACAAACCGGTTGTAAAAGGCAACGTTAGCAGCACAATCGATAGGAGTAGGTTTGAGAGCGCCATTGCTTCGCCGAGATTACGACGAATCGTAGGATGAAAGAAGTGGAAGCATCAAACAGTGAAGCTCCTCAGCCAGATAAGGGCGTTTTTAAAGTACCTTGAAGCTTAATAATCCCCTCCAGGATGATAAGATAGTGTTCTTCCGACCTCTACAGGTGAGTTAGCGTATTATATGTTCAGCGACAATCGCGATGCATCCATTAAGAGATGAACCCCTGCCATGGTATGTGACGAATGAGTGGCTGATGTGTGTGCACGCGCGGCCCTAGAGTTTGATTCTTGCACGATTCGGCTAACCTCCACTCCCTTCAGAGCGAGAGCACGCACACTAGCCCCTAGCCACGACGCCGAGGCCCGCTACTCCTCACTGTTTGCGTAGCTTTAAAATCGTGGGCAATCAGAGCACGGGATGTATTCCAGGGAATCGGTTGGTGGAGACTCGCGCGGAGCTATTGCATCCGGAAGTGTTAAATCCGGCCCATCTTTCTCATTCGTTTTTTGGGGGGCTGGAGACCTGGAAAGTAAAGTTCTGGACGAAGCTCTTGATGTTTACAATCTTATTTTGCCCAATTGAGTGATTTCCGACATGGAAAATGGCTCTTGTGCTGGGGTGTAGAAGGGGGGAACGGGGAGACCAGTTTCACATGGATGTCATTGAAACATACATTTGTACATATCCCGCTAACCGAGTCGCTTGGCATTGATCTAAACATCTTGGCTGCAACAAGAGCTTCACGAGAGCATCATTACTAGGCCAAGAGCTCGCTGAAGCGAATCAGAAAGCGATCTCAGCGATGCGAGACCTTGTGCAGTCTTGGCTACTGTCATCTCTACGTTTGCGCCTCTGCAAGCATGATGCCAAGCTGCATTTATCTAAGCTTCTCCAGAAATGCTAATTCGTACGAAATTCGTGGCACCTGTTGGTGCGGTGGAATCGCCTCCACTGGCTTACGTATGTACCAACGTACACGGCGTGGAGCGTAGCATGTACGACTCAGTACTGTCTAACTTGTACCTTGGCTGATACTCGTCGAAATTCGGGAGCCGTCGATCTCGAATATTTGATTGGAGCTTGAGGTACAGGCCCTGACGGCCTGACTGCAGAGACAGGATCTGCTTGTCTAAATCTCTTTCGAAGGGTGCCACCGTGCTCTTAGCATACGCGTACACATCACACTACGATTGCTTCGTGCCGCGCTCCGTACGTCTCACTTGTCTCGGTCTCCGGCAATGCGTGCTGCGTCATTCATTCTGGCAGACTATTTTTCGCCATTCAACCGCATTATAGCGAAAGTGGAATTAATTGGAATGCCTCTTCATGAACTCAGCGTTATAGATCACCTTGAAAAAAAGAAGAAAACTGGCAGACGCGGCTAGAGCCTAGAAAAGGATTTAGAAGGCCGCTGCGAAACCATTTGCTGTGTTTAACCACACCAAGTCCAACCCTACGAGCGAGCCGCCTCGCATCCGGCAGTGCATGGTGCAGAGCAAAGGTGGAGGGACGTTTAAAACTAAAATGAATGAATATTCCAGGAAGTAAAAAACCAAGTGCCACTATGATAAAGGGATTTCTGCGAGTTAGCAAGGCTCAAATCAGTGGACAGTTGTGACCCCTCATGGTATGTATTAGCGGCACTTACCACGCGATAAATTCAGGAGATTAGGTGAAGCTGAGTATAAGGAACGCAGTATTTGTTTGGAGGAACAATCGATCAGCCCATTAATCGTGCCAAGTCCCCAATTTGTTGCGCCGATTGAAGGTTTAAATTTACTAGATCGGGGCTTAATTGTTTGTTTGCCTTACTCCAAGCCATTCCCAGAACCTTAGTTCCGTCTATTTCAGCATGCAGCCATCGAGATGGGTTAGTAGAATTATGACCAACACGGATTCATCATAGCACTGGCTGCATTACCAGTTTGGCCAAACCATGCTCTTAAGGCATAATTTACGGCATTCCCGTAAGTAAGAACAAGCTTCACCATTCGTGAATCATAGCCTGCCAATACAGCTATCTTCCGATTTTGCAGTTCAAGGTAGAGCCATCGTGTCTTCTAATACCGTTTAGTGTTAACTATACCAACAGTAAGATAGGTTTAATTCACTCTTGAGTGTCATAATTCTTAACAAACCCGGAAAATTTCGAGTTAATATGCGCAGATATGTGATCATGATACTGCGGTCTAGGGTAGTGGTATGGAGTACATTGCATCATGCCGTGAGATAAGGCGACCACTTGTCCGTGACCATCACACTCGATGAGCTCTCAGTGAGAGCAAGCAAGTGTCCGTTTCTGGCTTGCCACGCTTCTATGGAAGGTGAGGAAGTCAGTAACAGCGGCAGAACATATGTCGGCGGTCGCTACTAATACTGCATAGAAAGGACATGATGGGAGATGCACGGAGAGTCCAGGTCCCAGACAACATCAAACTAAACTCGGAACCATGTCCAATGAAGAGGAAGATATCGAACTCTACCGCCAGATACATGTGTAATGTCTACAATGACAAGCTGATAAGCAGCTATCCTCCCGAAGAGTATCACTCAAGGATCATGATGGAGATGGTCTGGCTACATATGAGCCGACCACATGAAATCTCATTTCTCCCGGACCTCGTTCAATCTTGATAGCGTTTTCTTCCCTCGGAAAATGATCAAGGCAAGCCAGGTAGATGCAAATACTCTTGCTACTTTTATTAAAGAAAATAAATCCAACTTGATTGGGTGAGTATGCAACTGTCTCTCGGTATGAATGCTCTTCAATCGGAGATTGATTCTCTTTAAGTCAACGTATGTTTCTTAAGGTCGGAATCTGAATCACCGTAGTAGAGATTATGTTTCTCGCGAGGGTCAGTGGATCAATTAGTTATACTGCCGCTAAAAGCAAACAGCGCTAGCTTCCAGTGGTTCGATGTTATTAATCTGTGTCCGGGGGGATGGTTTCAATTGTGCCTTGCTTTTCCTGACCCCGGAGAAAGCAGGGTTAACAATATCATTATTAAATATCCGCAGTTGCACGGAAAGCTCACTGGAATCTTGGCCTGGTGCTTGGGTCTGAGCTAAACCCAGCCTCTGAATCGTGAGAGAGGATTAATATTACTTCTTGTCCACATCGCGTGACTTGACGCTTTGTTGGGATACGGGTCAGGATGATATCATGGGATATATCACATTTATCAGCCACTGGAGTCTTACAAATGGTCATTTCATGGTGTGAATGAATACTACGAGTTCTCGCGTGCAAATTCACGATGCGATGACCGCGCGCGAATTTCCTGATGCGGATAAGCCTGCCTAAAAAAGATGACGCTTAGTAACAATGCCAGTTATTAAGCACCTGTCTGCAAGGTTCCCGTCTGACTGTATTTACATTTAAACCTCCCTATGATTTGGAAAGTCTCATCTGGTTTCTGTTGATTCATCCTCAGCCTTCAAGCTATCCGACGCAATGTTATCCCAGATCATCCGCTTCGCTCTTCCGCCACCTCTAACAATTTCGGCACCCGAGTTCCTCAAGCTTCGCCAAACTGCCACGGCTGCCGGGGCGATAGCGCAATACTTTGGCTACACAATCCCTACTTCAGGCGCAGCTCTTCCGAAAAAGACAGATGAGGTTTGCTGGGCGATTCGTATGTGTCCAAAGCTACATTTCTATCGGCGTAATTGAAGTGAGCCAGCGAACTGATGCGTGCCATGCGTAGAATGGCCAGATGCGCGTAATCGAGATTCTGTCATCAGCCACTTAGTGAAACTTGCGCCGGAAGAACCAGTGTCGCTGACGTTCGAGTTCCCGGACAACCAATTCTCAGACTTTGCGAAAGCGCTCGAGGCACCGGTGTGCGAATTTGTTTGTTTTTCTTCCTTTGCTGCCCACAATACTCTCCTAATGAATGAAAACTTCATAGGCCTGTATAAGACTCTCAGACAATGCGCCATTGTCCGACACTGCGCTGCAAGGGTCTATGCATAAGACCTACTCGGACACCTATAAAATCGAGGGATTCACTGGCGGGTATTGGGGATACGCAACCAATACGAACGATTCCCGAGGGGAATCTCTTCCGGCAGTCTCTGGGCAGTCTGTCCCAGAGGATGAGCGGAGGCTAGGGGTCTACTATCTTGGATGGGAAAGCATCGAGGTTGGTGAATGTCTTCGTTGAGAGGAGTGAGGGAAGCTAATATCACTTATAGCACCATCAAAGGGGAACTAAAACTGAAGTATTTGCCGAGGAGCTCACAAAGTTGATGAAATATTTTGGACCAGGAACCGGTGCCTGGTATGTCAAGTTTGAAAAGCATTAGTGTATTTGCAAGCTATTCCAGAGGACCTACAGCTATGATAGCTGAACAGAAGCTAAATTGTAATGAGCATATGACCGACACAGTTTAGACATGGGGTAAATCAAAACCAACAACAAGGAAATCGTGGTTTGTTGATTTTAAATTCCGCCGTGTTCAGTCATGGCCATGAAATATCAGGCTTACCTCCAGGTAACATCATCCGGAATGGCCACCCCTGTGATTGATGAATCGCACTCACAATCTTCCGAAGCCATGTATTTGCGACCACTGGAACAACGTATTCACACCTCTCACTCCTCGAAATGTCCACTCCCGTAGCCCAAGACTGTTTGCCGCCATTGTTGTCGCCAATCATGAGTTGGGCGTGGGCTATGGATACATAAATCAGAGCTGCTGTCCAGGGATGCTTTGAGCGAAAGATTTCAAGTTGTTTCATACTTTGAAGCGCAGCTTTCCACAACTGGAGAGCGTCTTCATAGCGGAGTTGCTCATGGGTTGTGCGGGCTGTAGCAATCACCCTACGCATGTGCAACACTTGATCATTCATGTCGTCCAGCGCAGGTGGCTCAATATTGGCTAGCACCTGGAGCGTTGACTCCGCTATGTCCAATTTTTCTTGTCCAATGCTCGCCTCTATCAGTGCTAATAGCAGTCTTCTGTAGGGACGGCCCTTCTTTTCGGCCTCTGGTATGCTGTCCAATTCTGGTTGGAGAAGCTCAATCGCCTTTTCGTATTCATGGAGCTCGCAGTAGATTTCCGCCAGTCTTCCAACAATAAGTAGCCGAGTATTGTGTCGGATCGGCTTTGTGGAGTTTAGCCATAGGTGTTGCTCTAGGGAAGCTCTTGCAGTCGGAAAGTCGCCAATTGACTGAAAGAATCTTGCTGCTGTGCCCTGAAGCCTACGTGTGACCTCAATTTCCAACGTGGACAATGGATGCGTCCCTTCCCACTCGTAGATGCAAGAGGCGATATCATTATCGTAGTGCTGTATCTTGGTCTCGATGAGTGAGATATGAAGCCTGCCTTTGAGAGCATTATCGAGACGAGTAACTGGAGGCTGACTTGTAGCGAAAAAATCTTGTATCTTGGAAATAGACTTAGCCAAGCTTCCATCCAGGCGATAGAGAATGCTTTCGAAGAGTGTGATGCAAGCATGGAAATAGTATGACAAGGTCTTGTTGAGTAAAGACCTAGCTCGTGAGATGGCGAGGCGGCGAATAGGAAACGAATCTCTCTCAGAGAAATACAAGAGTGACTCAATTACATGCGTTTTCAAGAATACTGGGATGCGCTTTCGTTCCGTGGCTTTCTCCAATAATGCCCAAGTAGCCTTCTTTAATGGTACTGACCTGCGGAGCGTGGGTAAGCATTGACCTGTTCACAGCGCGAAATCATGCATACCATGATGTATTTCCTTCAAGGGGAGGAGGAGTCACAAAGCATATTACTCTTATGGCTAGTGATGCGAGATGTTCTTCTGTTTGAGGGGTAAGGACACTGGAAAACATGGATTGGGTGTCCGGACGAATAGACCAGGCAGGAGTTCCATCTTCCAGGGCATATGTTTCAACTTCTGGCCGGGTTGCCATCTGCGCAATGGAGGCACCATCCGACAATAGTTGTACAAGGTCAGATGGAAGATCAAGGTCTGTAGCAGTGACATTTTCAATTTCACCTTCGGCTGTCCATCTTCTTTTGGCACGTCGCACACTTTCTAGCAGCTTGACAGGAACATCTACGCCGCCGAGAGCGTGAAGAAGTAGCATCAGTCGGTCTGATCCCTGCATGACATCTCCATACTCCAATACAAGATTGTAATATGGGACTGGAAGAGAAGGATCTGAAGGCGCGCTTAGTCAATAAGAGAGAAAAGAGGCAACAGAAGGTCACTGACCGTTCAGTTGGTATGATACAAGACGCTGCACGAAGTGGGTATAGTCAGGCGCGTCGACACCTAATAATCGCAAATGTGCAAACACTTCTTCGTCATCCATGTTGAGATATCTCTCATATCTATGCTGCATGAGTATGTGATAGTGCGAAAGAGGAGGTTTACTCACGTGGAAGCAGGGATATCTAGTGGAAGCCAGATGATCGACCCAATGCTACCAAGTTTACGCGCTATCTTGATGTACTTCCTCCCCGCATAGCGAAGTTCTGAAAGTTTTGTCCCTTGAACAAGGCTAGCAATGCTGGGTGGGACCAGTTCGGTGGCATTCATCTTAGATCGGAGGTATACTGTCACACAAGCGAGTCGTCGACGCAACTCTGTGTGGACTAAGTCATCAGAGGGTGTCCAGAAGCCATCCATGTCATCTTTAGATCGTTCATAGATTTGATTCACTCTCGCGGTGTCGGCGTCCTGGATGGATAGTATTTTCATGGTGCGCTGGTTGTTGGGCACGACCTGGTACCGGACATCACGAGCGAGGGCCTTGGACTTTCCAAGAATCGCTCGAACTGCGGCTAGATGCTTGTTTAAATCGGATGTGAGACACTTGGCCTCGCTTTCGTCAAAGACATCCGCCAGCTGACGAATGGCATTGCAGAGACACATGGCTAGAGATTGATAAGGGCTGCAATGGCGAAAGGAGGTGACAAGTCAGCTTGCGAGCTCACTCTGGGCCGAAAACGCCTCTAACGAACCCATGGCGATCACGTGGACTATTTGAACCTGGCAAACCGAATGGATACCCAGTACTCATCAAGGAACCATGTGGATCTTGAGTGTTTTGCCTCCGAGCGTTGTGGCTTTAAATTGGCACTCCCAAGGTTCAGTCTCTGGAAATGGGCGGTACAGCGAGTGAACAAGAATGAACTGGAAAACTTATCATTCTTACGTGACAGGAAATGAGGCATACGGAAGAAAAACTATTGATATTTTCCCAAGCTTCTAATTGCTTACGTGTTTGGTGTTAAACGAGGGCTGCGTCGTTTGGACCCCCACAGAAGAACCTAAGGGATCAATTTCTCTCACAGTGAGATAAAAATGAGTCGTGGGATACTTTCACAATGGAAACACGACCGTTACTGAGCGAGGGGAACTCCACTTGGATCAAGAACACGTTCATGCAGAAGTCCCACTGATTATCTTAGGCCGAAGTCGGCGGCGTGGGGATTTCTTTTTACCAGACTGAGGAGGATATCAGATTTTAATATCTCAGCCCAGGTGTGACAGATCGAACCACGGTCCCAGATTTCCCGGATGGGCCAGGCATGATAGATGGGGTAAGAAGAGGATTATTACCAGAATCCATAGAGAGCTTGGCTCTGAATCACTTAGTAACACATCATCGCATCATCAGCGGAAATTCAAGACAGGCCGGCAAATAGCTACTATATCGCCTATGATCAAAGTGACCTGGGCTTTTAGTTCAAATGAGAATAATCGGTATGCACATGGAATCTAACAAAACGATCAGATAACCTTGTTCTGAGAAGAGCAGGTTTTTTAAGTTGCTTGCTGGGCTAAATTTCATCCGAAACGGCCTGTCCGGTGGCAACCGACCATCACTAAGATTAGATTGGCTTAGTCCTTATTATTTCCGGCCCGGCAGCGTGGAAAAGATTTCTCACAGTGAGAGAACTAACTCGTCTAACCCTTGCTCAACAGGGATGATGTGGGAGGAAGCCCACAAATTCTCTCTCACCGTGAGAGAACCAGTTGGTTCATGGCCCTCGTCACAGGGATGCTCAGGATCTAGGAGTTAATTCCTGTCAGATCCATAATTTTTTGATCTGATAAAATCTTCTTGATCAGCCAGTTGATCTGATAATCATCATCCTTTACATCTTTGAGCTACTCTAAGAACTTCCTCCTTCTCTTAGTCACAACCCCCTCCTAAGAATGGGCGTCCCCGAAGAAGCAAACGCCAAGAGCGTGGCCGACGTCACGTTGGCCAACCGGAGTGATGCTGACTCCGAAGACCATGGCAAGCAACCTGTTCCTCTGAGTATGAAGATTCTCTCAGTTGTAGTTGTGAGCATGATTGGATTTGGCGGTCATTGGAGCAGTGGAGTGACAGGTGCCCTGAAAAGTACACTGAAGAAAGTAGGTTGAACCAATCAATCGTGACAAATCCCAAGTCTTTCTAACAGGCCTCCCCCTTAGGAACTCAGCATCAATAATAAACAATATGCTGTTCTCGATTCAAGCGAGAATTTTATCAAAACCACCCTGATCCTACTCAGCGGTGCTTTGACAGACCGCTACGGAGGCGCCAGTACGTGCATTCGCTCCATTGGATTGATTTAGTGCTAATTGTCGCCCAAAAGGCACGATGCTTTGGGGCAACGCTGTGTTCAGTGCCGGAGCCATCCTGATTGCGGCGGCGACTACGGTCCGCAACTACAAGTTCATGATATTTGGTGTCATTGTTCAGGCATTTGGTGATGTCGCAACCCAAGTTGCCCAGTACAAGATTTTCTCTTCTTGGTTCCCTCCATCCTCTGGATTCGCCTCTACTTTGGCTTTTGAACTCGGCATCGGGAAAATTGGATCCTTTGTAGGCCAATCTACCGCCAATGTTATAACCAAGAACCTTGGTGATTTCAGCTGGGCTTACTGGATGTCCGTTTTTATGAATCTCTTTACCAACGTCGCCACCCTGTTCTTCTGGTGGTTTACTCGTTGGTGCGAGAAACGTTATGTCGGGACACGAGATCCCGCTACTGGAGAGAAACTCACCGAGAACAACAACAAGCTAGAGATAACGAAAGTCCTGCGCCTTCCATGGTCTTTCTGGCTTGTGTGCCTGTTCTCGCTCTTCCAGACATCAACAGCCAGTGTTTTCTCTTCCAACGGCACTGAGCTTGCTGAACAGCGCTTCAACATCTCAGCCGTGCAAGCGGGATGGTATTCGGCCATGTCGCAATACCTCGGGTTCTTCTTTGTACCCCTCGTTGGAATCTTTATTGACATTCTCGGACACCGTCTCACTGTAATGCTCGTCTGTGGTCTCGGAATGCTCCTCTCGATGTGTCTAGCCATGTGGGGGCCGAGTGTCGCCGGAACAGCAGCCAGTTTTGGTATCTACGCTTTCGCCTCTTCTCTCGGACCTACCGTTATCATCGACAGCATCCGGACAAGTATGTGGTTCCAGGAAGTTTTCGGCTCAGCTTACGCAATTAAGATTGCGATTAATAACAGTATGACAATCATTGTGGGCGTGATTGCTGGCGTGATTCAAGATCGAGACGACAACAGCTACGATAACGTCATCATTCTGTACGTCGCACTTGCAGCCGGATCCGTCGTTGTAGGTGCTTTAATGATCATTTTGAGTTATGTGAGCAACGTGATTGGTCTGCTGCAATGGAGTCGGAAGAAGAGAGTGCAGAATGGCGACGTCATCAACGCTGCGAAGGAGGCTTTTGGGACTGATGAGCACGCTGGATGGAACCGCAAGCTGAGTCTTACCAACTTTGCGGCGGTCATTGCCTTGATTCTGGGTGCCTGGGTAGCCTACTTCTGGGGTATCGGCACCGGCAATAATTATTAATTAGATATCGACATCATACTTATCAATATGGTTTCCATTTTTAAAAAGATATAAGACATTTGAGTTAATGCACAACACGAATATTCGAACTATATAATCATTCACGCTATTATGAGACGTATTATGCGTACCATTGTAATTGCGTTTACTCTTTGGTGCCGGTTTCTGAGACCGTATCTAGAGCGAGCTGGTTGAGTTCGTTTTCATGCCATTATATCACTCATGTCTACCATCTAGCGTGGCGCTTGGGGGAGAAACTTTTTTTTAATTTCTATAATCAAATGAATCGAACCAAACATTATGTTCAAAATTAAGATACCAAGGTTGAAGAGCTAGGGTGACGTTGTATGTTTATCTGGTTTTCTTCTTACCCTATGTTCGCGTGGTCGACCAATTCAACCTTCTAAACTTGAGGTTGAATCGTCTCACCTAATTATCGTAAAATTGCCCTGAAAAAAACTCACGTAGTTTGACCAACCGACTTGTAGGTTATTCCAAACTTCGAATTGAACGAAACCTATTGCCTCCAGTCCTGCCTCGTTTTTGTTTCGCCCTAACCAGATTCTTCATTTTCAGGTTGAAGGACCGCACCTCACCTCTAAACTACACAATGTAATTTCAAGCAGACCATCCCAGGCTCTATCGGAACGCCTCATTGATCTTGAATGACGAAAATTGCGATCTGAATCAAATAGAGCGTCATATGCGTTAGAACGGGAGGTTAGACCCACGCTGAAATCATAAATTTTTCTCAGTAGGACTTTAAAGCAAGTATTAAGTGCCATCACTGCTAACGCCTAAAATTCGAGGAACCATCCCAAGATAACCCCCGTGAGCCAATCGCCCTCATGTTCGTTGCTTATGCAGCGCCTCTGTGAGGAGGTTGATAATATTCCTTGCCATCTCCGACTTTTTCCCTAAACACCATAGAGCCCGGATACAATTCTCCGAGCGTTTCAAGCTCTCCTCAAACTCCTCGCTGTTATGTCCCAAAATCGCCCATTCATTCTGTCGTAAGTCGTCAGCGACGCTTAAATAGAAGACAGCAGCTTTGCTGAATGCTCTAATCAGAATGATAGTCCAAGGTTCCGTCAGTAGAGGACCCTCGGTAAGAGCAAAGTGAAAGTCTGGCAATTGCTCTGGGGTTCCCATCGTGTCATCGACGAATGGCGAACATACGGCCGCAAGATCTGAGAGGTCAAGAGCGCTTGCTTTTCTGATTCTCGTCGTCATATGTGAGTCGATACGCTTTAGAGTGTTCTCTTCAAGGCCAAGGGCGTTGTTATCAACGAAGTCAATCAAATCAGCCACCATGAGTGAACCGAGATGCCAAGGAATAGCGATGCAGATAAACCAGCTTCTAATCCGTGGCGGAACCGAGTTGTAGTTTCTTACCAGATCCCGGAAGAATGTTCCGTGTGTCATATTCCAATAGCGGTACAGCCGTGTCACACTGTGAATAACGTCCTCAATTGGTTGACCGTAATGTTTCTTTCTCAATGCATTCTGAAGATAAGACAGATGCCGGAAGAGCAAAATCTTGACGGGCGCTGATTTTGTTACGGACCTTGCCGCCGCATCGTAGGGACATGGCCAACGGACAGATGAAGCGGGTTTCTCAGGATTGTCTTGCACAAATAAGTCGAGCTTCCATCTTTGGTAGTCTTCTTGGCGTTTGGTAGTAAGTGCATAACCCGCTGAGGCGTTGTGAGCAGCATCATGCTGACACTCTTCATCCGCAAGGGCGACAGGTCGCTCGCTCATTGATGAAGACACGGTGTCAAACATTACTGCCAGCCAGTACAGGAGCCCAATGGTGCGTCTATCTCCAGACGAGACCTTTTTGTCTTCATCAACCTCATCATGTTTAGAATTCAAGAAACCGGTCTCATTCGCGTCAAAGCGAAACTTGAGAGTGTGAATCTTTTGTGTTGCTCGTTGCATGTAGATTGGCGGGCCCTCTTGAGAAATAATTTCCATGATTTGCGAGAGGATGGAGTCTTTCAACCCTTTGGATTTTGATGGATTTGGTCTAGGTCGATTGATACGGGCTTTGGGCCGATAGTCATCATATGCCCAGGGTCTTTGCGTCAAACCAAAGATGAGCTCGGCATATATTACCCTGTACGATTCCAACTCGGACACATCTTGGAGGGCTTTTTTTGCCTGTTCCCAGATCGACTGTTGCAGGTTCCTCTCGAATTCTTCTGCGAAGGTGTTCGAAATGTCATCTTCTTCTTGCGTCGGGTCGAGAGAATGATTGGTATTTGGGCGGTACTTCTCCTTTCGACGACTTCCTTGTGCCCACTGGGTTGCGAAAGCCATTATGACTAGATCAAGGGCCCGAGAAGCCGCGCGACTTTCCGCGCGAGTGATTCGGATCATTCCAGTAGCTTGGGCAACGCGATCTAGCTGGAGGACCCGCCGGTAGATTCGGTTTGGCCAGGCGGAGGGTGGTGATTGCGTGAATTCAACGGGCATAGTTGTTGGACTATTAATACCAATGCTCTGGAGCCCATTTTGACTGCGTTCCATCTTGTATGGACATGTATCTTCAGAAAGCCAGCAAGCAAGGTTGTTTTCAAGCACATCGTGGTATATCTGGAGGAGGCTTTCGGTGATAAGTTGGTTATTTGATGTGGCCATGATCATGGAGTCGGAGTCGAAGAGGACGGGTGAGTCGTTGGCTTCGCCTTGCCAGTGATCGGATTCTCGTTGCCGCCGCCGGTCTCGTTGTGTGCTACAAACGTTTTGGATGACTTGTCGAGGTGAGATTGCAAGATCTCGCGACGTTGAGCCATTTTGGGAAAGATCCCACAAGGGAGTTTGGAATCCGAATTCCGAGGGCTGAGAACCAGAGTATGCGTTGGATTGAACATCGCTGGCTGAGTAGGCTTGCTGACTTTGGTCATCGCCTAATTGGAGGCCCAAGTCTTGCAGTTCACCCGAAGCATCGGATCCATCATTTGAGACCTCAATTCCTGGGCACGCCGGATGAATTGGTTGATGAGGCTCTAGGCTGGGGATTGGAGTATCCCAGGAAAATGATTCGTGACTGGGTGAGGGGGTTTGGAGTAGATGCAGTATGTTCGCACTGAGATCGAGTCCTTTGGGAACCACAAAGCCTGGGCTTGATGCGGCATGATTCTGGTCCTCTGTCCTTCGTCGTTTGGAATGTGAGCTGCTGCCATTGCTGCTAGCAGCTGTGACTGAGGACTGAGAGCCTCGAGTTGTGGTCTCAGGTCGGCCCCAGTGTGGGTTCAGAGGGCACTGCTTTTTCGTCTTGACACAATATGAGCAAGGTAAAATACCCGAGTAAGAGTCTGCGCCAAGCAGCCAAGATTTTGTCAGTATTTTGTTATATATCGCTGGGGTATAGTGGGATACTGGGATATGGGGCTCGAAGCTTGTCGAGACATTGGGAGTACTCACATCCTCCGTCGGACAGTCTGGAAATGTATGCAGCAGAGTGTTGGCCGACTGTATTCAGCAAGTATCCATCACATGCCTTCTTGGACTTTCTGCATTGTTCACAAGATTGATTTTGTCGCCTCATTCTTGCATCCGACATTGAATGAGTGGGAACCGTTGACAATATCTTAGACCGACAGTGTGCCCATAAAAGCCTCGTCCAATCAGGTTTGATCCAACAAGGTCTGTATGCAAGGTTTCGTTGTGCAATGTGCGGAGCCGACGCGAGTGTGGGTTGGTCAAAGGATTAAGACAAGAGGGAAACGAAGAGATTGTCCGACTCTATGTACTTATGACTCTCCGCTGTGCCGACTATCCCGCTTTCCCCGCACTACGCTAAAGCAAACGACTCCACAAGGATTGTCTTGGCCTGAGCGATTATAGCGAGTTCAATTGGTTGGAAGTGTTGAGCCAGGCTTGTGAAGGCGGAGGAATCAAGTGGACACGTCGTGCGGGGAAGCGCCTGTGTGGCTTGGGCGGTACCGACACTCTTCATCCGCGTGACGGAGTTGTTGTGAGGATGAATATGTTGGTAGAGTTTGGATGGATTGTGAAGCTAGGATGAGAGGGACTCTGAACGAAATTCCGCTGATCTTCATTAAGCGAACTGAATAGAGCCATTCTCTCCCCTTTGACGCGATTCGACCGAGGTGTCGCACACGTTTGGCCGCTGCGAATCTTCCAGCTAATTATGGAGAGGAGCATGGCGCATTCCCTAGCCTACGTATGGGAATATCCTATTTCTTTGTGATTATAATAATTAATTCTCCAAGATGTAACTCTCAATCAAGCTGAGATAGTGTATTGAGACATAAAGCATCAAAGACGATCTAGAATGCTTGACCTAGGATTCTCAATCACATTGCTGACCAAAGGTAGTGAATCCGCTGAGGCTGCTGATGAAAGGGAATTGGCATAATTCTAGATTGCTTCAGTGGCGGTAATGATCTCGGCATGATCGAGGTTATGCCCCTTGAGCGAATCTTCCTCTTGACCGACCTCAGAACATCCAAAGACGAACTGTTCATCGCTGCCGTTTTGGTCGTTTGAGGGGCTCGGACCTGTATTGCCGTGCCAGCCACGAGTCATGGCCTACCACAACCAATAGTAAAGTAAAGAATAGAACTCATAGTAGGGCATTTTTGTAAAAAGAAAACCACTGCATAATTAGTTTGCATCATGCTGCTACCCTCCAAAACAGGCTGGCACATGACCTAAGTCACTAACTTTGATCATTTTGACGAAAGCTACTCTTCCCATGTTCTAGGCCTCACTGCTGGTACTGCCTCGAACATTGAGCGTCGGGTAGAGTAAAGTTGCGCGGATACCAGTAGGGTTTATTTCCCCGACTGGTCTTGAGGTTTGCGATGCTGTAGAATTCAGAATCTTTGACCTGTGGACATAGACCAAATTGCTACACTACCAATGCCAGTCAAGACATAGACAGTGCCGCAAAAAGACGCCGACGGCGGTAAAGATACCCTCACAGATGGTGAGCCATGATGCTTCGAGGATGAATCGTACACCAACACGGCATCGGCAATGGATGCAACATAATTACAAATTTCTCTATTTTGGGGTGAGATCCGCTCGGTGAATTTTTTCTCGACTTATCATGATCCTCCCTCACGATCATGAGGATTGACACGAATAAAATACTTCAATTCAATACAAAGGCTTATGTCTGTGAGTACTGACTTCATTTATGTTGTTTACTGTTCGTAGAGTGGATTACAAGATAACAACGTCAATTCCAATCTTTCGGTAATCTATCTAGGTCTATTCTAACTTATATCTTGCTCAGTGACGCAGTTCATCTCTTTGGCAGCATGAGACAGAGAAGATACGGGTTCGAGTAAGATGTAGGACTCTAGGACGAGGTTATAGTCGTAGCTATGTCGGCCATGGAGC
The DNA here is from genome assembly GCA_930272665.1 of Mariannaea elegans. NCBI lineage: Eukaryota > Fungi > Ascomycota > Sordariomycetes > Hypocreales > Nectriaceae > Mariannaea > Mariannaea elegans. The sequence continues at coordinate 18,270 of CAKNEU010000146.1, read as the reverse complement.
TAGCGCATTTCGGATCATGGGTCTGTTTCGGCCCACCCAAACATGCTCGAATCTTTCCGCATTGCCCTGTTGAAGGGAGCAGCAATTTGGACAGTCACTCCTCACAGGCAGATTAGTCGAGTATGGCAGGGCGCGAAGATCATTTAATAATTCAGGGTCTGAGACTCAAGTTTCTAAGCAACAACGAATCCCTTTACCAACAGTATTGACCTCTCCGTAGCCCAATCTCCAATAACCCAGCTCACATGAGAGTTTTCCCAACCCAATTTGACCTTTAAACCTTCTCATCATCCTGCTTTTGACGGGGCGAAACTCCGGGGATCACAGTGGACAAATCGCCCAACGGCAGCGTGAAGGGGAACTCGACTGAGAGGAGAACCAAGGCGAGGAAGATGTACCAACCCAGAAACGACACGATGAGAAGTAGAGCGGCACCGGCATGTTGATAAGTCAAAGCTTTGGAGGATTCGCCCTTCGAAACAGCGAAAAAGGAGGCGGAAAGGCAGCCAACTGCGGTAGAGGCATTGATTAGCGTTCAGTGCACAAAGAATGGCGGTCAGACTAAATGTTCTCTTACAGCAAGGGACAAGAAGAAGAAGGATGGTGAAGAGCACGACATTGGTACGGATGCTGGCGACCGTGAAAACAGCGCAAAGAATTCCCATCGCAATTAGAAAAAAGGCGAAGGTGGCGTAAAATTGGCCTTCATCTAGGCCCTCTGCGGTTGAGCCTGTAGTTGAGTAAAGGCCGTAAGCGCCGTATCCGGGAACAATGGTAGCCCCAAAGGTCAACCAGAAGCCACCGAAAAGGCAGAAGACGGTCGATGGAAAGGTGTTGCCTACAATTGTTAGGGTTTTTTGGCGAAGATTTTTTGCATAGAGGGCGAATTACCAAGAATCCATTCTCCAACACCTCCAAGGAGGAGGAGTAGACCTCCGAGGAAGAAGTAAGAGCCAACATTAGCCCCAGCACCAAAGCCACCAGAACCTTGCCAACCCAGCAAAGCCATGGAGGCAGGGGTGGTGCATAGCAGGAAGCCGCCGAGAGCTACAAAATATATTAGAAACGCTGCTTAGGTGTAGAGATGGAATTGCTTTACCCAGCGGCGTGGGGTTGCCGAAAGTCTGTCGAAGCTGGCCCTTGACCTGATTCTGAGGTGCTAGGTACAGCTGCTCAAAGAGCTCAGGGGGGATTGCAATGCTGGCAGCGGTCTGAATTCTATGCAGGACCTCATCTCGATGCTCATTGGTGACTTTGCTGTTATCGCTAGACATATTGGCGGTGGATCGGGTAGGGTAGTTTGGTTAGAAATCTGGAGAAGATGATTGTGAAGTGATCGGGGGAAACTTGGGGAGGCCATGGGCCAAACATATAGTTCGAAGCTCCCCCGCATTACGGGAGTTGCATCTAGAGATACGAGAGTATCATATCTAGATGCAACATAAGCCAAGCCTATTCAGGCCTCCCTTCAGCCGAGAAGGGGGTGTGGTAGGTTAGGCATATACGTATGTTTGATCGACAGAATTGGCCAAATTACGCCTCGACAGATTGGGGAAAGGCTCGGCTTCACAATTGCATAGAAGTGAAGGGACTGGCCAGGCGCAGAAAAGGGAGACTGGAAACTAGTGTAGCAAACCTGGGGTAGTTGAGAGCCCAAGCGGAGCGGAGATGAGATGTCCGGTGCTGCATCTGGGGTACAACATGGAACTAGCAAGGTGGAGTACGCGTCATATCTGTTCTAGTTGAAAAGGTTAATGATCGAGCACGGGAGAAGCGAGATGGCGTTTCGATACCCCAACCGTTGAGGTTGCTATTCATGTGGGACGAGCTGAGGAAAGAAGACCGGTAGCAAACATACGGAATATGGCTTTAATTCTAATATAGCATTGCTATATTTACATAAGTCATTGCCACAGTACGTGAACACGTCTCTTAATCTCGTGCTCATATGCTGCAGACCAGGTATGTGAACGGGTCGTAGGGAGATCGCCCACTCGGCGAGGACGCATCACCCCAAGATCTCCGACCGCTTTACAAAGTTAGCGTTACTTCTTCATGTACCGCTTCCGTCAATTCTAACGCAAACTTGCAATCTCGGGATCCCGGCACGTGGCAGACGAGCGACCAACAATCCTTTGCGTTGCCTGGTTGCGGGGAAATGGGTTTAGCGTCGGAATCGGCTCCGACTTCAATCGGCACCGCGATTGCGGCTTTCTCGAATTAGCTTAGGCAGGGAGAGCTGCCGATGCGGGGTTGAAGGCTGGGGTATCACAGCCCTTGTAAAGAGTAAACATGGGGGGAAGCTGGAGAATTGAGAGTCGGTGCCTTTCAGATTATCGTCATAGTCTTTGTAGGTTCCGTTTGTCCAGATGAGAATTGTGATTACTCTTCAGAGAAACGAGTACTTAATGAAGAAAGATTTCTTGCAAACTCAAGGTTATGCTCTCAACACTCACACAGTCATCAAAACATCTCTCTAACATCTCCCAAACTCCTCACATCACTTAAACATCTACTACCAAATTCCTCACAATACTCTCTTTCTTCAAGATGGCCACTGTCGATGTTCAACCAGTCCAGTCCGTTCCCTCGCATATGCGGACGGTGCCTGGATCCGTCAACATCCCCATCGCTCAGTTCCCCTCTGCACCAAAGACGACCGAAACGGTTGACCCAGCCAAGGTAGCTGCCGCATTGGTGGACACCTTCAACCAGACTTTGCACAGTGGGAACTATTCCGCCGTGTCGCAACTATTTGTTGACAATGGCTATTGGCGAGATCATCTTGCTCTCTCATGGGTGTTTAGAACTGTTCAGAGCCCTTCTAAGATCCGTGACTACCTCGAGAACTGTGCCAAGTCAAAGGATGGCTTCCGCCTTAAAAGTATTGCTGTTGCCGAGTCTTCGGGCGTAAAAGCCCCCAAGATTCTGCCAATTGATGCATCCGGAGATGTTTCTGGTATTCAGTTCTTCATCAAGGCCGAGACTGTCATCGGAAGTGGTACTGGTCTCGTTCGTTTAGCTGAGCAAGATGGCCAATGGAAGATTTTCACCCTTTACACAAAACTGGAGGACCTGAAGGGACACGAGGAAGCTATCAACGAGAGGCGCCCAAAGGGAGCTGAGCACGGAGGAAAGCCTGGTCGTAAGAACTGGGCTGAGAAGAGAGCCCTTGCTGCCGACTTCAAGGATGGCAGTGAACCTACTGTGTTGGTCGTCGGTAAGTCATAAAACCCCAATAAATAGCCCCTCATTCTAACTTATTCCTCTTAGGTGCTGGTCAGGCTGGCCTAACGGCAGCTGCTCGCCTCAAAATGCTCGGCATTGACACCCTTGTCGTCGATCAGAACGAGCGCGTCGGCGATAACTGGCGAAAGCGCTACCACCAGCTGGTCCTCCATGACCCTGTCTGGTATGACCACATGCCTTATCTCAAATTCCCTGCCCAGTGGCCAATTTTCACCCCCAAGGATAAGCTCGCTCAGTTCTTTGAGGCTTATGCCACCCTTCTGGAACTCAACGTCTGGACTCGCACAGAGCTCATCTACACCAAGTGGGAGGAGAAGGACAAGCGCTGGACCGTCATTGTCAACCGAAAGGCTGCCGATGGTACCAGCGAGATCCGAACCTTTTATCCTCGCCACTTGATCCAGGCCACTGGACACTCCGGAAAGAAGAACCAGCCTACAATGAAGGGTGTTGAGACCTTCAAGGGTGACCGTTTGTGCCACTCGTCTGAGTTCCCAGGAGCCCAAGAAAACAGCAAGGGCAAGCGAGCTGTTGTGATCGGTTCTTGCAACTCTGCGCACGACATTGCGCAGGACTTCCTGGAGAAGGGTTACCACATCACCATTGTTCAGCGCTCAACGACTCACGTTGTCTCATCCAAAGCCATTACTGATATTGCTCTAAAGGGTGTCTACTCAGAAGGCGGCCCTGAAGTCGACGATGCTGATATGCTGATCCACGGTCTTCCCACTCCCGTTCTCAAGGCTCTCCAGGTCAAGGTTGGAGAGTTGCAAGCTGAGCACGACAAGGATCTCCTCCAGGGCCTTGACAAGGCTGGTTTCAAGGTTGATCGTGGCCCTGATGGCGCTGGTCTTTTCTTCAAGTACTTCCAGCGTGGGGGTGGCTATTACATCAACGTGGGTGCTTCCGAGTTAATTGCTGAGGGAAAGATCAAGGTCAAGCAGGGCCAAGAGATTGAGGAAATTCTTCCCCATGGCATCAAGTTTGCCGACGGATCTGAGCTGGAGGCCGACGAGATTGTGTTCGCCACTGGCTACCAGAACATGCGAACCCAAACCCGCATCATGTTTGGTGATGAAGTCGCAGACAAGGTTGGCGATGTTTGGGGTTTCAACGAGGAGGGAGAGATGCGGACCATTTGGCAAAGGAGTGGCCATCCCGGTTTTTGGTTCCACGGCGGAAACCTCGCCATTTGCCGGTATTACTCGAAACTTCTGGCCCTACAAATCAAGGGTCTTGAGGAAGGACTATATAAGGAGGGTGATTTCTAAATATTTCTTGGGCACTGGGTTTGTGTTTATATGGTTTATAGTTATATTTGATTCGATTATGGAAATGTATTCCGATACAACTGTGCTATCTTTCAGACTTCCCAACTTGTCTATTATCACAAAGTTCGAGAATTCAACTGGTCTAACTTCCGAAGCCCAACGGCAAAGGTCCTGGGAAATGCAGCCTACATGTAGGTAAACTCATACTTGGATAGTTTCCTCTTACCATTTCTTGATCCCTCACTTCGTGGTGGTGCACAAGGCCCGACCACCCGCACCTCGACATTTTCCATTAATTACCCCGCACTAACGCCGTAGATTGGAGGTGGTGCGCACTTCGCCTCACTTTGCACCCTGACGCATTCTTCTTTTTCTGCCACAGCACCGCTGATATCTCTTTTCCCATCTTCCCCTAAACCTGATCTCAAAAACCTTAACCCCCAAGGAATTCAATGCTCGAGTGGTGGAGTTACAATCTTTTTTTTTTCTCAATTCGAGGGAATCAGGAATTCCGAGGGAGACTACTTGTGATGTGAGTATGATGATTCGTTTCAGGCTTTTGTGCCGACATGGAGATATTTCGTGTCAGTTTAAATCTCTAATTATGACTGGGGATTTATTTCCCTTTTGCCTTTTCTTGACCCAAACGAGGGCAGGACAATTTGATGTGAAATGTTACGACTTGTCGTATTGTTAGTGGGGTAATTAAAGGGCATGCACAGGTCTTCAGGACGGCCATCGCTGATGGTCTAATAAATTTAATAACAATATCGTCAGGATACAGTCATCGTGATAAAGCGCCAGAGATCCTGTTTCTCAGTTAGGGTGGTTGGCAACGTATGACTTTCTCGTGAAGGCGCTTCGCGTCTCATCGCCTTGTTATTTTCACTCGGGTCATATCTGCCTTGCATCGCGCTTTGAGCCCAGCCACCTCCCAGATAATTTCAAAATACGTGGCTACTTCGTACGCATTGGATACTCATTGAAGTACCAATCGACTAACCTGTTATAGAACGTGGCTTTTAAACACCGCCTTTTGACACCCCAACATGCATAAGAGTGAGACGCCAGTTTGCCTCGTCAAGGCAAAACCCCTCGCTTAGGCTGCCAGACTCTCCGCTACAAGTTCATCTATATTCGTTTTCCTGCATCCCTTCGCTACAAGTTCATCTATATTCGTTTTCCTGCATCCAAAAGAACTCTATATAGTCTGAATTCCATCTCTACCATTCACCGACTGTGAACTCCATTGCTTCATTGCCATCATATGCTTACAAACTATGGAAGCGATCGGAGCGGGCGCAAATGTGCTAGCATTCGTGGTGCTCGGGCTGAAAAGCACACAGGTCGTTTACGAGGCATTTTCAGCCATCAAAGATGGCCCCGAGATTGTACAGCAACTCGCGAAAGATTGTCGGCAGTTGCACTCGATCCTAACATGGGTGCATCAGTCTCCGGCTGCTGCAAACGATCCAGCTCTCCTAGAGCAAGTTCGGCAAGGCGCACAAGAATTGCAAGACCTGGCAAATTCAATTCAGCGTTTGCGACTATCGCCAACCGACAAGTTCTCGGGGAAGTGCTGGAAGCGGTTGAAAGCGCTAGTGAAGGAGAGAGACTTGATCAGGTTCGGCGGCCAGGTCAATCAGATTGCTTCGCTGCTGAATGCACGCATCTCCGTATTATCAAGGTTTGATCACACCCACGCTGAATCATGTTACCACCAATATGCTAACAAGCCTGAAGTGACATAAACTTCAAGATGAGCGCTGCAAGTGAAACGCTTATACAGAGAACGCAGTCCCTGGATACGTCGATGCAGCAACAATTTAATCTACAGAGCACTCGCCTTGTCCAGTTAGACGATTCTATCTCGTCTGCCTTGGGAGATCAAGGAAGCATTCAGCAGAGGCTTCAATATCTTGAGAAGACTATTCAGGCCGGGGCTGCCATCCATGCGGATAATACCAGCACTATGCAAGCTATACTTGAAGGAATACGAGATCGTATCGTCACATCTTCCAGCAACAATCCTCCAATCCCTGAAACCAGAGATGAGTTCTCTCAGGCTTCTCTCGACAATCAGAACAAACGAATAGCATGCTCGCTTGTTGAGCAACAAATGCTAGCAAGCCTAGATCAACTAAGTGGTCTAATCGACAAGAAGAGAACAAAGATCGACACATATGAAGAAGAGGATGAGCTTGCGGAGTCTGTCATAGACGCTCTTCAGAAACTGCTGAAATCAATCCAAGAACACGAAAGTCCTGTGGATCGAGAAGAGAACGTTCTGTTTCCTGATCAAGGTCTCACTGCATTGTCTTTCGAGTCTGGTCTCCGTCGACTGGGTGGGGGGGTTATAAACAGTACACTTGCAATCAATGAAAGAGGGAAGTACTCTTGAGCAACCATTTCACTGCAGCCTCGTTACTAACTATAGACAGTGAGCATGACCACTCCTCGTGAACCTGGTACAAAGATTCAGCAAATTCGAACCTTGGACCAGAAGGACATCAAAGTCGGAAAACTGAACCTAGTGATTTCGAAGCGAAATCACTCCCCTTTAGAAGAACCTGGTAACAATCAAGGCCGAAGCAAACGACGGCGAACAGATTATTCTATGTCGCTAACATTTATACCGAACAAGCCGCAAAATCGGCACATGCTTGTGGCTTCTTTACTTCAACGCCAACAGTCCTGTGGTGGAGTTGTTTCTATTTCAAATTTGATGGTAAATCGAGTATTGGCTGTAGGGTCGCCAGTGTTTAACGTGGTGCGGAATGGGGACCTGAGAGAGTTGCAACGAATGTTTGCAGGTAATCTCGCCTCACCACGAGATCATGATGAATACGGTGCATCGCTGCTTATGGTCAGTTTACATTCAATTATTGGAGAAGAAACACTAATTGTGCTTGGATACAAGTACGCAACGCAGCAACCAGAAATCTGTAAATTTCTCATTTCTTGTGGTCTAGATGTCGACCATGTCGCGGGTGATTCTGGAGTTGAAAATAGGGCGGACAATTTTCTTATGTGCGCCAAAGGCCCACAGCCTTAGTCACAGTATATGTTGATTAATGAGCATGACTAGGTGTGCACTCCAGCTGGGGGCTAGTGATTCGGACTTGGCGGATGAAGAATTACGTCGAGTGAATCAGTGCCGCAGGCTGCTTCTCGAGGCCGGCGCCGATCCAACCTTAAATTTAGATCAGGGGTCAGGCCACTTTCTGTCGAAATCTGCTTCTGAAGGCAGCCCCGTTCGTATACTGGACTTGAAATTTAACATAACAATCGGCTAACTAAGTACAGGAAGCGATCAGAATGGCCTGGAATCTGGAACTCACCGGCCATGTTGCGGATATCAATAACATAAGGTTTGGCTCTTATTCCCCGTTCCTCGAACATTGTAGAAATTGGGCTGGCGGTTACACCGTGGACGGTTTCAAGGCATTCATTTCCATGGGTGCAAATATCCATGACCGCACTGACAGAGGGGAAACGTGCTTGCACATTTCTATCCGCACCTTGTTCATCGGTAATCGCTCAAAGAAAGATTTCTTACGAGAATTCAATGCAATTAGATATCTACTAGAGAGTGGCGCAGATCCTCTCGCTAAAGATGGCAACGGCATCTCGGTCACAGAGCTATCCTACACTACGCGAGGAAGATTGGGGAAATTTGGTAGTTACCCTGGGGACCTTTGGGATGCGGTCGTGCAAAGCTGTGGCTACGACATTTTGCAGTTCCGTTCAAGGCGGCACAGAAGAAAGGCAAGATATACCAAGAGATACTCTCGGCAACAGTTTGAATCGCTGTGGTCAGGCCGGGAAACTGAGTGCCCTTACTGGAATGACGAACCATGGCCACCATTGGAACCAGGAGAAGCAGACAGTGAGGATAACGACGAAAGCGACGAAAGCGACGAAAGCGACGAAAGCGATGAAAGCGATGAAAGCGAAACTGATGATGAGGGGCCAATTTCAGACGCTTCTTCAGAACGAGCGGAAATCGAGCCAGGCGGTCGAGTAGTGTATTCAAACTACAGAAGAATTTATGACCATTGGCCGGGTATGGATGTGAATGAGCATGAGCTTGGTGCGACCGACCATGACGATGATTCGTCACAGATCAGCACATCCGACTCGTTGGATGGGGCCAGTGAAGGGGATTCTGGGCATCAAGAGTTCGGGAACGAAGAGGAGCTGGCGCCTGCTACCTGGCAATTTGACGAAATGGATCTAGAAAAAAACCCATGGATTAGTTAGCAAAAATTAAAACTGAGCCATGGATTTAGGTTAGTTCAGAGTAGTCGTGCGGGCGACTAGAGCGTTCTCTGCATAATTGTTAGCTTCTTAGTATTAATCGCAGGAGGCCCTGCAATTCCAAATTCAAAGCATCTAACCACGTCATGATTGTAGAACTATATTTTTCTTTATATTTTTCTTCACTCGGTACGTTCGCATAGATGTACACACAGTTTTTAGATTCTACTCTTGTTCCCAGATTGATCAGAATAGCAGCACCACCAAAGCCGCAAAAGCCACGATAGTGATGTAGGGTAGGCCCTTCTTGATCAAGGGATCCCCTCAGTGTCCTGTTGCCGGTGAAGAAGCCCAAATTGGGGTAGACTCTGCTCAATAGTTTGATTAGATTCGACCGGGTCTCGCTCCCTGGCGACCGGATCGCTAGTTGTACTGATAAGACCATCTCCGCTCTCGAGCGTGAACCATGGAGTACACACATCCGCTACTCGTCGGGTTATTCCCCATGGGACTAATCCCCGTGGGGTTTAGAACCACTGATACCACGAGCAAACGGATTATTTATACGCGGCTGTTACACCTTTTCCATTTCACCAAGCTATGTGAATGTAAATCGCCTAGAACTTGGATTACTACTTTGTCGGGGAGGGAACAAACCACGAACACACTCCAACTCAAGGGTTGAAGGAGGCTAGAGTGTGGCACGACATAGTGTTAGGTAGAGAAACAGCCACGACGCTCGATACGTCGTAATATGAACGCTGAGGCAAGAAATACATGATGAGAAGCTATTGACCCCATAGATATCTTAAAAACGGGATAATAAAGTCAAGGGCAGCAGAGTCAAATTGGTAGATAATAGAAAGCACTTCATAGAAGGAGGTGCTCACGTAAAATTAACGAACTAATTAAAATCAAGTCAGCCGCCCTGGGGTAAGCCCACTAAGCGTCCACTAGTTACCATCACGCCGCAGCCCGCGACGACTCTTGAGTCCATCCTCTACCAAGTAACTCTTATCTTCCAACATGCTTCTTCTCAAAATATCTTGCTATAGGATACCACACAGCGGTAATAACCCCGCTGAGATACACTCCCACGTCACCTCCGTCGCCTCCGAACTTGGCAGCAATGGGGCCGATGTACCACGTCTGGCTCATTCCAGTTACTCCGCCGGCAAGATACCCTGCCAGCAGCGCTGTTACTGCTGCAATGCCCCACGGTAGTTGACTTGGTTGATCCCATGACTTTAGGTCGTACCCTTCGTGGCGGCGAAACACCTGGTCCTCGATGAGAAGGATAACGGTGAAACTGACAGTCCAATAACCAAGAAGTGATACAAAATTATCAACGACATTGGACAAGTTCTGCTGGCCTGCGATGGCGAGAACGGCAATCACGATGGCGAAGGCGAGGGACCAGATGAAACGAGGGACGGCGTGGAAGTAGTGGCCCAGGAGCTGGAGACTCAATCCAGAGGAGTAGTTAATGGCGATGTTGTTGCCAAGGACTGAGAAAGTAAGAAGCACCAGGCAGAACTTGGACCAACCTTCCGGGTGGTATATTTCTTTGATAAGGCCACCGAGACCATGGTTGTCGTAGGCGTCGGCATAAGGAGGATAAGCAGCGGTGACAGCGGCGTTGCCAAGACAGCAACCGATAACAATTGAGAATGTTGTTGGAATGACAATTCCCCAGAAGGTTAGGAGATAGGTCTTCCAGGCCGGCGTGCTAGCAGGGAAATTGCAATAATAATCAGCGGCGATCGAGCACCATCCAGAGGCGTTTGCTGTTGAGTAGGTGTGATTAGTCTTGGTACAGATTGCGGATGTTACTATTCAACAGCCACTTACAGAAGTTGATGGCAAGGATTGTCAGGAACGTTCCTGCATAGACGAGGCCAGAGTTGCCGTCTCCTCCTGGGATTGATGCATCTACGTGGGGAGCAGCCTGGCCGATGAGGACGCAAAGAAGAATAAAGGTGTAGATCCAGGAGTACTTCTCAAATGTGTGGATGAGCTTGAAACCGAAAATCGACACGACGTAGGAGACGATGGCAATGATGACGATTCCGACGGTAATGCTCATCTTGTAATCCGAAACAGCACTGAGGATCTGTCCCACCACGACGTAATTGACGACGGCAAAACCGCCTCCCACCATGATGTTGAGAACACTGCAGAGCTTGGCTCCCCAAAACCCGAAAGAATATCGAGAGGTGGCGATTTGCCTCATGCCAAGCTGTAGGCAAGTTGTTAGCAATAGTCCAAACTGATCCGGTAAAAGAAGTATACCTTTGGTCCTAATGTTCCCGTGTAAGCAGTAGTGCTGGCACCTAAGAGAATACCAATGACGGAAGCTGCAATTGATTGCCGCAGCGACAGGCCGAACTCAGGTCCCAAGACTCCCAGAGGTATGACACCAACATGAACATTCAGAGACCACCACATCAAGAAGATGTTCCAGGTTGACGGCGGCTGCTTCTTCTCCTCTGGGATACGGTCGATACCCTGCGTCTCCACGCCGCATTTCTCATCCAGCCATTCTTCGCCCTTGCGTAGGGCGCGGAGAACAGCAAACCGGTTTTGGATTTCTTGTGCACGCTTGACCTCGGCAACCTCTCCATCACCAAGGTCTGATGTTTGCACAGGAATTTCGACATCCTTGCCGGCTTCAAGGTCTTGCTTCTCAGACTGCGACATGATGAAAGCTGACCGTGGAGGAAAGACGAGGTCCCAAGATGGTGGCCCTGCGATACAAAGGGATCGCTCCAAGCTGCATGATATGGGGCGACCGAATCATATAAGTATAGTCCATACGCGTCTTTGCACAACCCCAACGGGACAAGGGCGACTAAATTTTGCATTGATAAAGAATCTGTGCTTGCAATTGGTCAGGATGCGTGGGAGCTTGTGCCATGATGCTCCGAGCATTCAAAAGGACCTCCGATGTGCTTAGACGATCTCCCCCCGCCCGTGGCGATACCATGCCGTGTTCCGAACCACCCTTCCACATCGGGAAGGTCTCGCTCTCTTGGCCCACTCTCTAATCTTTGCACCCTTCGATTAACTTATCATGTGGAATTTATGTAAGTGCCATTATCGTTGAAAAGGGTCAAGACCGCACTCTTAAATCACACTCGTCAACTGACCACGCGACAGTACAGAAGGTCTTCCGCGAATGGGCCAAATGCGGAGGGACACTAGAACCCAACCAGGCCATCGTGTTGCCAGCTTCACGGGGTCCCCGATCGCCTCCCTTATCTTTCTTCTCCTCTTTTTTTTGTCTTGCTGCACCTACAGGCTTCTACCTCCTCACCAGATTTTTAATTGGATTGATTTTACTCTTGCCTTCATTGCGGCTGTCATCTTGTTCCTCTTCGTCTACTCTCCGCAGCGCACAATCCTCTTCCTCTCGCTCACTATCTTGTCCTTGACATTTAGGTCTCCATTTCCACTCTTCTTTGACTTAGCACTCTATCCAGTATGGATCTTCCCGTCGTTCCGCCATCACTACTGGAAATAAGCCTTCCACTATGGGTGACAGCTACTCCACATGACAGCCACTTTTTTTCTTCCTCGGTGTACACCTGGATTCTTACTCCATAAGTCGTTGTCCCAAGTTTCCGGAATGGATGAGATTTGCTTGGCGATGCTGCAAGCTAGTGAACAATGCTTGGCAAGCTTGGCAAATTACTTACCCCAGATGCGGGGAACATGCCAAGCATTGTTGTTTTTAATTTTATCCGCTGCTTGCTTTTCGTGCTCCCGTCAGAGTTTCATGCTCTCTTTCGTAATAATTTTGTCGCTCAGGGCAAAGGTGACAAACCTGGCGCACCGAGACGCTGAAACTATGTAGCGTGGTAGCTCACCGAAGAAAATGCCGTACTTGCAGTGCTGCCTATTTGGTCTTTTGCAAAGCAGCCAAATCTTTGTGAATGAATTATATCAAGACTCGTTGATGCGCAAGGGTAGCATTGGGGAAAAAAAGCCCGCACCAGGATTCGCAGTGAGCATCCTTGTTCATCATAATAAATACGTACCGTGTTCAATGAAAGAGGACATGGCCATTTAACATGATTAGGCACACAAATAAGCATAAAGGGTTCCTTGCGTAAATGTTATAGTCTTTTGCTCTTAAAGTTTAGAGCCTAGAAAAAGGAACAAGCATAAGAGCATGGGTAGCTTATATCAAATGTTAGGCATAATGGTGGCTACTGATAAACGCTTACTGATGGGATTACGTTTATTAGCGGGACACGTCGAGTTTCTAAAAATTGTCATTTCCTACAGCTAATAGATTTAAACCAATAGTGCAGCTATCGCCTATTCGCACATTCTGGCTAGATGATGCCGCAATTTGTAGCGCCTCGGCTTCTCCGAACCCGATATCTACCAGTACAGTAATCGAGGCCTGAGACAATCAAGGTTCCTAGATCAAATGGTCTTGGTACTTGTAATTCTGCAGCCTAGACATCTTGTCAGAGATCAACTTCAAAAGGGTAGTTCTGTCAACATACAGCACACATTATACCATCAAGGACTGGTCAACGTTTGGGAAGAGGATGCATCAAGTGAAATATTGTCGTACGTAAAATTTGCAATCTCTAAAGCAGCCTCAATGCAAGCTTTCGAAATGCAGGCAAGTTCCTAGGAAGAAACTCGCGTTTTACTGGCTTCAAAATGGTGAAGGATAAAATCGGTCTGCAGAGCAGCAGGCGTACATTAGAATAACTAGAAAGACATATGATTAGAATTCTGGGCACATTAAACCTTGGTTTAAACCATACCGCAGCTTCAGAAGTGAGGTTCGGATGCTAGAGGGATTCACAATATCGGGACTGAATTGCAAGTGCAGTGGAAGGGACTGAATCCAGTCTTGGAGGCAGCTTTCAAAATCCATTACCCTTGACTTGATATATGGCTTCTCTCTAATGCTTAGCTGGGAGCTTAAAAGGTGAGTAGTATTTGATGAAGAATATCGAATAGCGGTAAAGAGTAAACGAAGGGGTCGAATTTTGGGTGATTTAGGTGAGAGCTAGTATTTAAATCGCGAGAGTGAAGCAAGTCTACATACCTATCAAGAGTCACGCAGCAATGCCATACCCGTCGCGCAAGCTCTCTTTCTGATAATGCTTTTAAGTTCCTAGAGGTGGAAGCGATATGAAGCCCCATTGACTCAGCTATTCGGGTAGCTATCCCAATGACAGTCCAACATAAATGGATCATCCAAGCTCTGCAAAATACTGGGCGTACAATATGAGGGCTTGCACAAGTTGAAATGACCACCCGGTGAGTAAGTTGCGACGCATAAGGTTTCTGGCTCTGGAGAAGTACGGCGTCTGCTGTTTGTTAGGGAAGCCTGATTGACCAGGTTTCAGAGATTGGGAAGCTAGGGCGAGCATGAGATTAAGGATACAATGAGTCATACACTCAGCACTGCACAAGCTGCTACCTGCCCAAATGGCCTCATACGAAGATTGAAAAGACGCGCAATCCACGACAGGATACAGAGGATAGTAGTTTTTCCAATACGTGTCCATGAGAGAATTGGCTATATGTCTCGGGGGTAAGGCCAAGTTGTCATCGTGGGGTGTATGGGCCATGAGATCAGGCTTTGGGCCAAGCTCCGCCAGAGTGAGGTGAGGAAGAGGGTGACCTTCATGATATCTACCATCTAGCGTATTCCTGGCTTTTACGGTTCTGCGGAGGTTGTCCATAAATGAGGCAGAACTTGAGTCGCCCATGTAGCCTTGTTTCACCAAGTCTTTGATAGCACAATGTGACAAAGGCTGAGGTAACCCATTATCAGCGTTATTGTGGTCGGAAGGCGACAGGTCATCCGGTGAGGTGAGGGCATTTCCGTCAGGGTTGTAGTTGCCAGTTCGAGGGATTGCAGTTCTAAGGTCATAAACGCCGCTGACAGTTTCTCCTGATTCATGGCTGTCAAAAAGATTACCTCGCCGGTCCGCAGGCTGACCGTTTCTAATAGGTGATGCCGGTGCACAATTGGCATCGTATGCGCTTCTTCGGATTTGCCCTCATATGTCTACAATCTTTTCTTAAGGCTCTCAACATATTGATAACTATCATCTTAGCCTTCTATGACGTTGCCCATGTACGTGCACGTATCAGTCTGCCCTCTATTGGTGCAGGTTCGGCACACTGGGTCCGTTCTTGTTAACCACTCCAGATCACCCTTCACATTGGTTTGAGTACGTCATACCTGGGCGCCCTCCATCACAGCGAACTTTTCTACTTCGACAATTCTGACAGGCAATAGCTGTTTTCCGTCTTTTGGGTGGGCGTGCGGAGTCTGTGGGTGGCCGGGTAGGGGTAGAAGCGTCCTGGCTAGGAGGATCCATCCCGATGGCTTGGCGGTCGTGGATGGCACTTGGAATATTCGCACCGGTGGTATTGAGGATGAGATGCTGCTATACGGAGTGTACCGAGCTGCAAAATTCATGCATCCGAGTGTATTGTAAGGGCCTTACTTCGTACAATGGATGGTCTAGCATGCAATTCCGGAGAAGAGATTGAGAAGTGGGGTTGACATTTCGGAATCTCCGAGCCAGATGCTTATGCTTCAATCAAACAGCCGAATACATTACAAATACAAAGACTATGCCTTTGATATGACATTTAGAAAGTGGAGTATTTGGATAGCGTACGCATTCTCTGGAGAACAAGTATCAACGAACTGTTTAGCTTCTTCACAATATTCCTTTATGCAATGTGGAGAGATAGTGAGATAGACTAGAATGCATCGCTCTTAGCATCAAGATACGGTGTATTTTTATTAAAGCATAGAAGCTTTCTATTTCTTATTCACTCATTCCTGAGCCTATATTTACAATATCACACCATTCAGGCAAATAAAGCATCTCCGATATTGCTGAATCGTTGAATGTGAAGAACCCATTTTGCCAGCCTTCATGTCTCTCTTGCATCTGATCCGTCATATCCAGTGAATGCGAAATTTCCGCTGCTGGTGCACTGGATTGTGGAATGGTTTGGCCAGGAATTTGGTGAGCAGGCATATTTGATGATGAAATTTTATTTCTCAGAAAGCCGTCAGCGTCAATCTCCGAGTCTCTGCCATAGGTGTTGTCTGTTAAGACTTCGACGCCAGAAGAGCCCCGAGCATTGGTCCTAGCGTTCGATGCCTGCATTCGAAGCAATTCTAGGCATCGCCAGATGCTACTCCTTCCGGCGTCTCTTTGTGACATGGTAGTAGATAGATCCTGTGAATAGGTGATTTTTTGGAAAGTTCGGTTGACAACACTCCATACCTGCTCCGCTTCTGGGGCTGTTGGGAATGCACACAAGTATCGCAAGACGTATGCAAGAGCATACCACTGCGTATATGTTCGAAAAATCCAGCAGAAGTGTGTTGAGATTTCTCCACTAGTCAGTGAATAGCTGGACTCCAGTGTGTGGTAAGCGGCAAGAAATGGGATCCTGCCTAGGCCTCTGGGAAACTTTGTTGAGGATTCTTCCTGGTTATGCATATGCAATTCTTCACGAACCAGAAGCATGAAATCTATCTTTGCACATGCGGTATGGTAATGAGTGTAGGCAGTTTTCTGCACACCAGGGGAGGTATGGTGTGCAAAATATTTGCTGTTCATCCAAGCTTTGTGGGTTTCCAAGATTTTTCGTTTCCTTATAAGGTCCAGCCTGGCATCGGCGTCATTTGTCGGCTGTTGGCCCAGAACCTCGTGTAACAGTTTGAAGGCCTCGATTTGGATGAGAGAAAAAGTCGACTCAGTCCAAGTCGCCGAGTCAGGTGGCAAAGTTCTCATGGCAGGGAACAGCTGATCGTCGTTGAGGTTGCGATGGACTCGGAGGCCCTGGTCAAGACTCTCAATTGTTAAAGCAAACCCATGATCTTCAGGCGCGCGAGCATCGAGGAGGCAAAGATGCCACCAAAGCCTGAGTCGGAGTTCGGTTTCAAATGGACTTAGTTTTAGAGAAGCTCCGTCTCTGTGCATACCGATGGACTGAGCTAATCGGATAGCGGTCCCGATGAGGATCCAGACCGTCCGGCTTATGTCATGTACTCTTAAACAAGTCTGTAGACAATTAGATGCCAGAAATCATTAGTATCCAAATGAACAAACTCACAGCAAAGATTGCCACGGCTTGTAATACTGTGACATCCGGTTGATTCAAAAGGTTCGCATCTATGATCGCCTGGTTGAGGCCAGTTTTGAATCTGTGGAGTAGTCTTTGTCGATTTTCTGATGACAACGTCGATATTTGATCATCATCCAAGCTGGTTATTGCAGCAAAGTACACGGCAAATGCGAGTGCGGACAAAGACGGATCGGCCCGTTTTGGTTCTGAAATCATGGCGATCATGGCTGACTGCGTAGTTGGAATATGAAGAATCTTGACGACTGGGTCTACGTTCTCCACGAAAGTAGTCCACAATTTCAACGCAAGCCGGGGTTCAGGGTGTAGGCGACTCAAGTCTAAATCCTGATTGGTACTTAGGATGACTGACGGTAACCCAATGTTCAAATTCAGGTCGCTGGATGGACTGGGTACGTTTTCATGCAACGACTGAAGCTCAGGGGGGTTTATTCTGTCATCCTGTCGTAACAACTATTAGCCTTCGTCTGGCTCACTACATTGTCTCGGCCTTGACGTACATCGTGGAAGAGATCAAGAAGATTTGCATTATCCACATAGTGGACCCGGTTGCCATCCTTGAGCAACACCTCCCATGGTCTGGAATGGGGGCCATTGGAATTTGGTGAATTGATAGAAGGTTTAGGAATCGCCTCCCTGCTCCGTTGAAGGGTTGCGAAGTCGTAAGAGGAGTTGCCCTCGGACAATTTCAACAACGCTGCCTCTATCCGCTCCAAGCGGCTTGTGATGTCTTCCAATGGCGGCACCTTTCTCGACGTGTCTCGTTCTGTGTTGGGATAGACACACTTCCAACCAGCGCGGTCACACTGAGTGCATGGTAGTTTTCGATCGCAGCGCACTTTGCGCTTATGGCAATTGATACAGGACCGGGTGCTTGACGAAAGGTTCGGAAGAACCGGGAGCGGTGCCGGCTTTCTGGTCGGGCTTTTCTTGCTGTTCAAATTCTGCACACGGCCCATGATTGGTGTAAACAAAAAATTGTTCTTCAAAGGATTGGTTTTTTTTCTACATTTGAACTGTTTCGAAGCAAGATCGGGGTTTGATCTCGGATCTTGAAAGGAGCGTGGTATCAAGACCCACAACCAAGAACATGAGAGGTCGCTTCGGCCCTCCGGCACCGAGGGGTCCGGAATGGCGTTCCTGCGTGACGCTAGTCCATTTCAACCAGTTTCTGTAGCTTAATAATGTAAGGTGGACTACTTGAGAGTCAGCTACCTATATACCGGAAAAGGAGCATTACAAATTACTCGGATATCCCGAAATGTCAAATGGAGCTTATAAGCTATTATCAATGAGTGCACTAGCGGAGTGTTCATTCCCTTTTGCCTCAGTTGGT
>CAKNEU010000145.1:0-69087 GCA_930272665.1 Mariannaea elegans | reverse complement strand
ACCGACCTTTTCCCAACAGTTAGATAGAAAATCAAGAGCTTCTATGATTCAATTCCTCCCCTCATTGAATGTGACAACGACTACGAAAGTCAGGATACCATGATTTTGATAAAGACTCCTTATTGATGCCCCTAGAATGTAGAAATCCTATTACAACCTCTTTAACTTGTGACTTTTCAACTGGAAAGCCAGATTTCTCAAGCCACACAATGAACGCAATAACAGCAGCATCTTCAGCAGGCGTTAGCAGCCCAGGGCGGCCGCGAGGCTTCGAAGGGATAAATGAGGATAATTCTGAATGAACAATTCGTCGAATAGTCTCCCTCGATGTGTTGAATTGGTCCGCTAGGGCTTTGTATAAGGGTCAAGGTGGTGTTGCTTTTGTTGCCCCTCGAGTCATATAGGGCACATTTGGGTTGAGTGCTGCAAGCATATTCTTCCTTAATTCGGCCCGAGCTTTTTTCCGCAGCATTCTTTGAAGGCAAAGAATGCTTAGAATTCTCTCGTCTACGAGGCATCTTGGTGTTGCGTGGTGACTACTTGAAAATTGTAGAATTTGGTGTGTTTTTGGGGTTTTTGTCGGTAAAGGTCAGGCCAATAATGGCGACAACATATTTTCCCGGCCGACACATGGTTTTTCGGGCCAACCTCAGGGATGAGGTTGGCAGAGAAAAGCCCCACAATGCCAACGGGCACAGGGGAATTAGACTATATCACAAGGAAAGGTAACGTAGCTAAGTCAAGAAAGGACACTAAAGTACCGCACACAAATCACAATTCAGGGTCGGCACGGAATTGCCGTTCAGGCTTATGCAGACGTTCTCTTGACCGAATGTAAGCAACAGGCCCGCATGCCAGCACTTCTCTTTTTCATCTTCCAACCGCGACTGTGCGCACGCAGCCAGTCTTCCAGCCTCGCTCAACCTCTCCCCCCCCCCACCACCACCAGACCACCACCACCCAAGTCAGATACAGAGTCAGTATCAGTCAGACGGTGAGCTGAGATATTGGACATGGTCCTCCTGGTCGCAACCCTGGATGTGCGGTTGAACATGGTTTGCGGAATAATGGATGATCAAGAAGGCTAATATATTAGGGGGGAGAAACAACCAATCTACCCGCCGTCGAGAAAGCGAGAGCCTGCTGCCAGCCGGAGTAACTTACCTTGGGAAAGCTTGTCGCAGGATTGCCCATTTGTGTCACTTATCTCCCCCTTCTGGTGTGCTAATAGCTAAAATAGGACTATGCTGCCACCCATTTCTCTTTCCCCTCTCAGGCCTGCCCACTTATTGCTTTCTCTTTCCTTCTCCCTATGATGGCGGTATTTGTTGTTGTTGTTGTTGTTGTTGTTGTTGTTCCTTCCCTGTGCAGATCGAGAGAGCCAGCCACTCATTTGCCCTTCTCTTCTTCTTCTTTCCTTATTATTCCCTCCCCAACAAAATCTCCTTGTGGGAAACATACGTCTCCCTCTTTCCTCTTTATCCCTCTTTCCTTACTGTTCCTCCACAAAAAAACCCTCCCGTAGGCAACACACATCTCCCTCTTTTCCTTGTTATTCTTCTTTCATTCCCATTCCTCTCTTTCTTTCTTTCCTATTGCTCTCTTTCTTTTTCCTGTTACTATCCTCCCCGTCTCCCTCTTTAATCAACGTCCTACAGACCTTCGACTCCCCCGAAGTGTTGAGCCCTTTGCTCCTGAAGATTCGATCCCCCTCCGAACCGTCGAGCTGAAGGCCCTGATGCACCGAACAGTTGAGCCGTTGCTCCTGAAGATCCGATCCCCCCGAACCGTCGAGCTGAAGGCTCCGATGCACCGAACAGTTGAGCCGTTGCTCCTGAAGACTCCGAAGCCTCCCCGACAAGTTCAGCCTTTGCTCCTGAAGATCATCGACTCCCCCCTCCCCGACCAGTTGAGCCGTTGCTCCTGAAGACTTCGGCCGGCCGACCAGTTGAGCCGCTGCTCCCGAAAATGCTCGACCACCCCGATCAGTGGATCCATTGCTCCTTACTGTAAGTCTGCAACTTGGCCCTATATCATCACATCTCTTTTACCTTCTTGGCATCACTTGGCAATCATCTCTAGGTACTGTCCATTCACTCACTTCCCTGGGAGTGCTTGCATTTACTTTTCGTCATGTTTTGCAAAGTCTTGTATCCATTCATCCCCTTTTCCTTTATCGGTTCCGCCTCTTGCTCCCGGATGGCCACCACATGGATCCCGTCGTTCCAAGGCACATCACGATTCTTTCGTTCCCATGATTTCCGTAAGTCTGCAACTTGGCCCTATCATCACATCTCTTTTCTTGGCATCATTTGGCAATCACTTGTCTGACTTGGCAAATTTGGCTTGCTCGCGTGACCTCTTGGCTAACATTATTCTTACTTCAGGCCAGTTTGTTGGCGCCCTTGTCATGATCTTCCTCACTCTCGGCTTCAAGAACCATCTCAAGGGCTTCGTTGATATTGCCCATTTGCACTAGTACCCTGCCAGGTTGCTGTTGACAAGTTGTGGCGTACCCTGGCCAGCTTTAGTGCCGTTCCCGTCTGCATTGCTCGTTCTGTAAGTCTGCAACTTGGCGATATCATGACATCTCTTTTACCTTGTTGTCTGACTTGGCAAGCTTGGCATGCTCGCGTGACTTGTTGGCTAACATTATTCTTACTTTAGAACTTTGATGTTGCCCGCGATATTGACAAGGCCGAGATGCTTCACGCCGAACTCTCGGCTCAAGAACTTCAAGCTCCTCCTCGGAACTGCTGGGTCATGGCTCTATCTTGATGTTGCCTATCATTGTCTCTCCTTGAACAGCGGTACCATTCTTGGTCATTTCTTCTTCAACTTTGGTATATACCCTCTGGGTTAGTCTTTATTACTCTTTTCTAACTTGACCAGACCCCAACACCGCCATCTTCATCGCCCCCGTTGAGGTCTTCCCCATCCGCTACAGACCCTCCTGACCAGCCGAGCCAGTCACTCCTGAAGATGCTTGGCCCTCCCTACCCCTCGAACTGTTGAACCGTTGCTCCCGAAGACCCTCGACCCTCCACCGAACCATTGAGCCGTTGCTTCTGAAGACTCTTGACTGCCCTGAACCATTGAGCCGCTGCTCCTGAAGATGCTCGACCACCCTCCCCCCCGAACAGTTGAGCCGTTGCTCCTAACCAACCCTCGACCCGCGGAACACTTGAGCCGTTGCTCTTGAGGACTCAAGACACACAGCGTACACAACAACAACACACACACACACACACACAGCACGCAGCAAACACAATGCACTCCTATTGTCGCAAAGCACACATGCGCAGCAGTTGTACTATGCTGTGGGGTGTGCATAGATGGCAGACGAAAGGGAAAAAAAAAAAGTTGTCGTTGTTCTCCTTGTGCGGTGCTGAACATGCTGTGTTTCTGCTGTGTTATTGCTCGTGTTCTGCTGTGCTCCTGCTGTGTTTGCTGTGTTCTGCTAGTATTTAGCTGTGAGGAGTGGGGCAAGCGTTGCCGTTTTGAGCCAACATGGCCAGGAATTCACCCAAATCACCCCCAAAATCACCCCAACTCACCCCACACACCCCCCACTCAGAAACATGGGCATGCAACGGGTTGGCCAAGCACAGATGGAACAGTATGGGCCTTCTCTTTTGACTTTTCTCATGCGAGTGATGCATGACACGACTACAGACTCTACTCTACTCTGCAATCTGCAATCTGCAATTCGCTTTCGGAAAGCTTCCTCCAAACAGATTCAAGAATGTGCGCCTGCAATATCTCAATACGATCGCTGTACTTCCGTTCCAACCGTTTAAAAGCTTCACCTCCCATGCCACCACGTAACCCTATCTCCGAGACGTTGAAAAGTATGCAGTCCAGATAAAAAAACGACATGGAAAGCCTCACAAGCGGCCAAGATGCTCGCACCACCGCATACTGTAAAAAGGAAGCGACATGCATCGAAAAAACACCCATTGTGCACTCGGTGCAACACGTGCAAGACTGCTGATACGGAAATGCCTCTGGGAAACTTGTTCCATGACAAGCACATTGTGCCCGGAAAGGATCAAATTGTAAGAGCAACCCATCCAAACTTGCCAAAAACCCATCTCGGGATCTAACAATAGTAGTGCCAGCAGGGATACGCTCCCGTGCCAAATAACACGGTTCAACATCAACCAAGCGCGCATATGCCTCAAGCATAGTATGCAAAGACACATTCATGTCAGAGACCGCCTCCGGCTCCAGCTTCAGCTCCACCTTGTCAGGTAAATTGGCGAAAAAGAGGCCACCTGGCCCTTCTTCACTGAAAAAGGCCATCACGCGGTCCAACAGTCCGGTCGGGGCGCCAGAGGAATGAGATTGCCACATAGCAACACTGGGATAAAAAACGAGAGAATCCCGCTGGATTTCTTGTGCATTGTGGCTCCTCTTGTCGCACTTCAAAGAAAACGTCTCCTCGACATTTGGCAAAGACGATGGCTCCATCATGCGAAGAACACACAACAACCTCTGGTTGATCGTGAAGGAAAGCAACCTCTAGTGCATGGAATGTAGCGCGCCGCGCGGAATGATCCAGTAACAACGTCTACTGATCGAACTCTCCTGGTTTCCAAAATGAAAAAAAAGTGTTGTGGCTGCAAGACCAATTGATGGATGATTTCGAAGGGAAAGTTAATGCTGTACGTGCAGGATGAGAATGATGAGCCTGGAGAACTTGATTTTCCCATCCATCTAACTCAAAAGGTCTCCTATTTATCCCTGGATGGAAGCTGTGTGATAACCGAGGCCCCCCCGCCCCCCGGGGCATCCGAGAGTCACAGAACAAAGAAAGGGCAACATCATCCAGGCTCGTCGTCATCATCCAGGCTCGTGATCATCATCACAATCGAAGACCGTGAGCAGACAATAGGAAGGTTCATTATTCAACGCAAGAAGTGGCGTTATGCGTTGCTGCGAACAAAGAAACCCCTTCTGGATACGAATCCCTCAATAGGGGTGGGCCGAGCTCACAATAGCCCCCCGCTGCAAGCCACCGCAAGCCACACACAAGTGGTGATGATCCCATGTCACCAGTAGCAGCCAAGGAGGTGGAGTTGAGGTTGAGCCAGATGCCAACTAAGATTCTATTCAAGATGGAGGGTGGGTTGTTCGCCAACACCACAACAAGAGCTACCAGGGAGGTAGACTGAATATGGTGGACCGGTCCAGATACTAATACAAACGCGAAAGTCAGAATGAGGTCGAACGGAGAGGGCTGTCGTCAAGATCTCCCAGATCAGCAACCACAGTGGCGCTAGGATATGTGTTGGCGGTCTCCGACGAGTATGGGTTCGACGACGTGGTGCAGGATCCAATGCATAATTAGTATGACCGAGCTGAGATCTACGACCCTCATCGACAAGATGTCCAACAGCACCGACACGAAGATGAACCCATAATTAGCTAGGATGTACACCAGCAGCAATAAGGTACGAGCTCTAGGGTACGAGCTCCAGGGTGAGATTGGCAATGAGACCAATGTCCGAGAACATTGTCGGATACGTACCTAGCATAAAGAGGATGGTTGGAGCCGGTCTACCTCACTCTTGCAGGAAGTGCCAACAGCCAAATGGCTAAACTGCCACTTATTGCTCTTTCCCTCTCCCCTCGTTCCCTCTCCTCCTCCTCCTCCTCCTCCTCCCCTCCTTCTAACCCCAACAGCCAACTAGCTACGCTGCCACTTATTACTCTTTCCTTATCCGGTATTTTGTTGTTGTTCCTTCTCTGCGCAGCTCGAGAGAGCCAGCCACTCATTGGCCCTCTCTCCTCCCTCCTTCCTTGCTATTCCTCTTTCTTTCCTGTTGCTCTCTTTTTCCTGCTACCTTCTCTCCCCTGCATCTCTTCCTTTCCTGTTTCCTTCCTGTTGCCCTCTTTCTTTTCCTGCTACCTTCTCTCCCCTGCATCTCTTCCTTTCCTGTTGCTCTCTTTCTTTTCCTGCTACCTTCTCTCCCATCCATCTCTTCCTTTCCTATCCCGACTAGTTGAACTGTTGCTCCGAAAGACTCTGACCTCCCTAACCAATTGAACAGTTGCTCCGAAAGACAGTCTCGCCTGGGAAGATTTGGGTTGAGTGGACGACCTCCCCGAATGATTAAGTGGTTGCTCTCAGGACTGTGACCTCTCTGGCCAGTTGAACAGTTGCTCCTCAAGACGCGACTCCAAACCGTTAGGTTGTTGCTGTTGAGTCGTTGCCCCTGAAAACTCTGATCTCCCAATACGCCCCCTCCTAACTGTAGGCTTCGATCTCTCTGACCTCCCCGAGCCGTTGAGCTTTTGCTCCCTGAAGACTTTGACCTCCCTGACCCCCTCGAGCCGTTGAGCTTTTGCTCCTGAAGACTTCGATCCCTCCGACGGAATTCCTCGACCTTCCCCCCCCGAACCGTTGAGCCGCTGCTCTTGAAGACCTCGATCGGCCGAGCCGTTATCCCTGAAGATTCTCGACTCCCCTGAACCGTTGCTCCTCAAGAACCCGACCCCCACGAACCGTTGAGCCGTTGCTCAAGAAGACTTCTACCTCCCTGACCCTCTCGACCTTCCTATCCTCGACCTTATTGCCTCTGAAGCCGGCATGGATGTCGCCTCTATGGTCATCTTTGAAGTTGTCCCTAGACAACGACAACTGCATCCGCTTGACAGTTTACTTTAACCATGAAGAAATTGGTTCTACCTCGGCCCAGGATGCCAACTCCAACCTGCTGCCTTCTGTGCTGCGCCGTCTCTCGGTCCTTCCTGGAAACCCGAGATGCTGTTAGTGATGGTACAGGCAGCACAGAGCAATATAGCCTTTTTCTTTTTCTCTCCCGTTGCCTTGTTCTGCCTCACGCCCGCACACGCTCTCCATGTCAACTCCCATCACACATCCTCCGCCCTGTGTGCGCTCAATTTTGCCTGCATCATGACAGTACCACTCTCTACTTTCAGGCCAGGAGGTAAATTCTCAAATTATACGCCTTCCTTCAAACTTATGTGTTCCATTTGAGAATTCGCAACAATTGGCCGAGCACTGTAGGCTCCATCTTTCCCTCTTTACCTGATCGTTACTAATGTACTTGTTAGTTTTACAGAGTTGGTCTTCCAAACAGCAGTCAGAGTTCCTTACTTCAGCAAGCAGCCCGAGAACCCCCAACACCGAGTTCACGCAAAAGCACGCGACTCAGCTCGCAACTCAGCACAAGGAAAGGCGCCTGCCAAGCCATTGCGGGAGCCAAATGAATCGGACGACAATGATGACGGTGATGACCACCAGTCGGACTACCGGCCTAACCGCCGTTCAACTATCAACCTCCCAAGAAACACTGGCAACTAGGCTGAGAGACGCGAATGCCTAGTGCGAGATGGGCATGCCTGTGTTATTATGGGAACAAAGAACCCTGAAGTTTGTCATTTAGTTCCGAAAGCATGGAATGATGGCCAACGAAAACACTGTCATCACCAAAACGACCTCACCAGTTGGTGCCGCCATTACGTCCCCGGCCATCTGTTCCAGGTGAGAACTCCCTCCGAATACTTTAACGGTCGTACCGAACCCCCCATATATCATCCTTTGGCGTCTGTTGTGTCTCTCCCTTCCGAACTCATGCACTGGGGGCGACCTCTTAGGCTCATCCATGTTGGGTAATCTTTCCCAGCACCCATCTCTTGCGCTCATGTTTGAGGCGCTCCAGCAAATTGTACAAGGTCCCTCATCCTAATCTCATTACTCTCTCTCTCTCTCTCCCTTGCCAGCGGCCAAATAGCAAGGGATGCACTCTCTTCTCTTTCTCTCTCCTTCTATCCTTACATTGCTCTTTTCTATCCCTCTTCTATCTCTTTCTTTCCTATCCCGACCAGTCGAACTGTTTCTCCTGAAGACCCTCGACCCCGATCGGTTGAGCCGTTGCTCCCCGAAACTCCGACCTCCCTGGCCAGTTGAGCCGTCGCTTCTGAAGATGCCTGACTCCCCCAAACCGGCAAGCCTTGCTATGAAGACTCCTGGCCAGTTGAGCATTTCTCCTGAAGACCCTCGACCGGTTGAGCTGTGTTATCGAGGCTTCGGTATCGCATCAAAAGCATCCTCTACAAAATACAACTCAGACCCGAGCCGTACGGCAGCTATCAAACGTAAGTAGCTTGCCCACCGTGCATTTAGTACCGAGCTGACAAAGAGTGCAGCTACATGGCAGTGTACCAGGCTTACTATGCCCAGTCCCAGGCCCAAGCCCCTATTGCAATTGCCCCTGGTCAATCGGCCTCACCGCCCCCTCCACCACAAAAAGAAGGGAGATTTTACGGCTTGTCCGCGCTGCTTTCCAGTGCGAGGTGTGACACTACGCATAGGAGGCTGCAGCGTGACCGCCACTACATTTGGGGGACGGCGTCGGCGCGAAGCCGAGATGCCGATCCCGCAACACTCTTCCGTCCGCCTCCACCCGGCGCGGCGCCTCCACCTCCTCCGCCGTCAAGCTCACTTCCTGGTGTAGAAAGCCACGGTGTGGTACGTCAAAATGATTCTCTCTTAAGATGTGTGCGGGAAATTACTTGGTACTGACGGTTTCGCGCACAGGTTCCTCCCCTACCGGGGCTCGGGGCTTTGTGCACCGAGGCTATGTGCCCTCCGTAACTCAAGGGCAACACCCTAGCCGAGCCAGCCCTCGGAGGCGTGAGTGTGCCGACTATGGATCCTCCTCTCGGGGCGCCTAAACCGCACGTGGCGCGGCAACGGAGACCGGGGGCGCCTGAATCGCACCTGGTGCGGCGACGGAGATCGGTCGGCACACTCACACCTCAGGGCACCTCCGAGGATTTGAAGAGCATGGTCTCAACCATGACTTCAATAGTGCCTACCAACGTGTGGCAATCTCCACCTCCTAAACTGACGACCGCACGATGCTGCAGGCATGAAGGCCAGGCGGCAAACTCACACCTTAGCGCACCTCCGAGGATTTGAAGAGCACGGTCTCAATCATGACTTTAATGGTGTCTACCAAACGTGCGACAATCGCCACCTCCAATAACTGACGACCGCACGATGCCGCAGGCATGAGGGCCGGGCCTCGGGCTAGACCCGAGTCGGGCTCAGCAGACTCGTTCTGCAAATGAAATCTTGGCTCCCGCTCTCGTCGTCATCACCGATGAAGCAGCAGCAAGAGTAGCCAGTCAAAACTTGAGACACTCGAGATCACGGTAACACACCGACCGCGATTGAGGCCGCATTCTTTGAAGACCCTACGAGTCCTAACTAACATAGGCAACTGGGCCCCACGAGATCATGGTGCATGAATACGTGAATGAGGGCATCCCAACCGAGGAGGGAAGCCCGCCCCCGAGACCTGTGGACACGCAAGACCACAACGACGACGAGCCCCCTCAAACTAGAGGCCGGCGAAGACAATGAAGTTATCAACGGCCCGTCTGACGCCCTGGTGGAAAGACTGATTGTGCGCATTTGGTACGGTCAAGGGGTACGGTAAACCAGCAGCTCTTGGGTTCTCTCGACAAGCTCCAACCAGCGCCTTCGCTCGACTGCCAAGCAAAGCAGTTTTGCAGAGCCCATCACGACTCTTCCTCCTACTTCCACGCCGATTCAATCTTCCTCTCCGGATGTCCAGTCCAATGCTGAGGTCCAGGAGGGGCGCTTCTACCGAAACAGGACACTCGATGTAATCGCCGCAGTCATGCTCCCTTCAAACTTGGCCATTTAAACAGTCCATTCAATTACCCAGCCAATTCCTCCACGTGGACCATGCACAATCCCACCTCGAGATTAGTCAATGCAGTGTCCCAAAGGTTCAACGGGCCTGCAGAGGTGTCCGACGGCGACATCCCAACTAATAAACACGCAGGTGAACTCCTCCACTAGATGCGATGGAACCGTTCAACTTTGATGAAACTTGGCACAGAGAGACTCTCAAGGTCATAGATCTTAGATCATCAATTATAAAATTGGTGCGTGGCGTGGTTGTTGAGATATCCCTCTCGTCGCCAACATAGCCATGGAGAAGGAAAATATAGATAAGTCAGACCGGCCTACCCTACACGCGTCCCGGCTGGATCGCACCCCGGCTAGATCGCACCCTGTCAGCCATGACAACATCATGTTCGTTCCGTCGTCTCCATGTTTTGCATACGATACCTACTTTAGCCAATCGATACAAGATACTCTTCACTCTCCCAGAATTTGCCGCTGTCGCCGTTTCTCGTGCCAATCACCACCTATCTTTGTTCTTCCCCGTCCGATCCCTCACACGGGTCAAGAATTTCCTAACTAGGAAAGCTACAACTCCCGTGAATTCTCCCGCATGGGTCTGCCGGTTTTTCCCCACCCGCACTTGGATCCGCCTCTGGGCCCCTGTCCCAGTCCCGGTCCCGGTCCCGGTCCCGGTCCTGGCCCTGGTCCTGGTCCTGGTCCGCCTTGATCGACGCCGGCATCTGAGATCCGCCTCAGCAAGGTACCAGGATCGCTTTCTGACCCTTGCCGTCTTGAATCTCACCCAACCCTGCCGCGCCATGTCGTCTGGCACCCAGTTTCCCCGCCAAAACTCTAAATCGACGTTGCTCACCTAGTGGGGGAACACCAGGATCACTTGGCGTGGTCTTGTGTGAGGATTAGAGGGAACAAAAAAAGGAACAGAAAGACTTGACTGCATTTACCGAAACAACTATCACGTCGGTGTCTCATTCTTAATTGCCCATGGACGTCCTTCCCAACTCATCTAAGAGTTTCTTGTGCTGGGTGACAGAAGGGTGCCGGGCATCATGTTTGTCGAAATAACCAGGTGAAGAGGAGCCTGTACGGTGATGTGGGGCTGACCGCCGCAGCCCTTCCGGAGCAATGCAGCAAAAACGGTGCTCCCCGCGCGAGCACCAGCGTTAAGCAGGGCCTTGGGACCACCACCCCTTCAATAGATCGAATAGATCGCATACTTGTGCCTAATTCTCTTTCCGAGACTCGAATCGCGTTTTTCGTTTCTTCTGCGGCGCTTCGATGGATTGTCAATTTTAACGACCCCCAATCGCCTGTCAGCACCAAATCAACCCTGAAGCCAAATGGGTTTCCCAACTCTGCTAGTCTCCTCCATACTCAGCAAGTCAATTCCGGATGGGGTTCTGTCATCTGCTCTAGTGCATATTCGGGCATTCTCCCATCCAAGTTCCCATCTGGCAGCAAGCACCATCACCACCATTTCGCTCACCAGGGTCGCATCTTTGGAACCTCCATGTTCAGCTGTCCGGTAACGTTGGGCGTACTTTGTGCATACGGCGGCGACTACAGCGGCGACAGCGATGTCGCGCGGACGATGATGTCACGTTAATGACAGGCGCAGAGGTCTCTCGTACTAGCCCCAGTCTCTAGCATCCTATGACGAGACGGAATGACGCTGCGGAATATTCCCATGAAACGATCCGACCGACTTCACAAGATACTTCTAATCACACAGATGGTCAAGAGAAATTAAGAGCTTCTATTACTTTTATTTTCCCTCATTTTACTGCTTCGTCCGACGCAAGGGAAACATGATGTGAGGGAATGAAAGAACAAAATGTTGTCGGGCAGCAAATTTAAGGCGGGCCCAGGTCATGACGGCGCAGTGACAGTACACATCTTGCGCCGCCTACAGAAAGCAAAGAGGCAGGCATCTTATCCGGCGAGGTCAATAACACCCTCATCCTCTTCGCTGCACTCCTCACACTCTTGGTCAAAATCATGTTCCTCCACCGAGATGCCGCGAAGGCACCCCCCAAACCAACCCTGGTTCTTCGCTTCGAGGCATGAGAGTTCTTGAGTCAAGTCATTCCATGATTGCCACTCCCCGCAGCGTGTGCAAGTTCCAGCGAAAGCGATCATGCGACACATGGTGAATATGATAGGTGCGATGGTGATGGACTGTGAACTAGATGAATGAGCACCGGAGCTAGGAATGTGGATGGCAAGGACCCTTGAGATCATGGGAACCCAGCGAGGGGGATGACAACGCACCTGTCGCAAGCTCTATCAAGGCTTGGGCAAAATAACGCTTGTGACCGGGAAATATCGCCGCAAGATGAGTGTGTTCCTGAGAAGTGATGAGCGTCTTGGGACTGGGGGACTCAGACAGCGGACGGGAGGAGGGGACGGGAGGGTATAACAATGTCTGCAGAGAGGGTACATTTCGTCGCGTACCGCATCTCGTCGCTTTGCAACACTTGCTGCAGAGACTCACACTCAGGGGGCGCCACACATCTTGTTCGGTGTGCGGAGGAGCAAAGAAACATGACCGATGTGCGAAGAAGAAACAACAGAGCTGAGCTGAGGGGGGGGAGGCACTGTCTCTGCCCGATCTGCAACACCCCCCTGCAACTTACTCCCAACACATCGAACACCGACCCGGTCTACGGAAAGCAAAGATGCACACATCTTGTCCACATCTTGTCCGTGTGCGAAAAAGCAAAAAAGATACACCAGAGTCTCAGGTCAACGAAAAGCAAAGAAACATCAGCGCTAAGAGGAGAGGGCACGGTCTCGACCTGGCATCTTGCCCCGGTGTGCGACAAAGAAACATCCATCTTCTTCTCTCCGGTGTGTCAAAGAGAGGGGGGGGAATCTTGGGCAGAGTGCACGAGGTGGTTGGGCGGCAAAGCAAAATTGACCAGGTCACTGCGAAGCGCAGATTGATGGAACATTCTTTGACTTAGGTGCGGCGCCAATGTTCAGGTCAGACTGCTCATACCCACCATTGCTGGTCAAAGAAAGAAAAGAAAAAATTCAGGCCAAACTTCAAGCCAGGGCAGATTGATGGAGAAGGGAGAGAGAGAAAAAATCTTGGGTTGGGTGCAGCGCCAACGGCCTGCGCAGTACACAGCTCAGAGACCGAATTAATCATCATTGAGGTCAAAGGCACCGAATTGTCGTGTTGTCGTGTTGTCGTGTTGTCGCAAGCGCCTGACCAGCTGAGGAGAATCTTGGATAGGTTTATCATCATTGCTGGTTAAAGGGAAAAGAAAAGAAGAAGAAAAAAAACTTCAACCAAATTCTTGTGCTGTGTGCAGCGCCAATGTTCAGGTCAGACTGCTCATACTCACCATTGTTGGTCAAAGAAAAGAAAAGGAAAAAAATTCAGGCCAAACTTCAAGCCAGGGCAGATTGATGGAGAACAGGAAAAACGAAAATCTTGGGTTGGAGGTACGCAGCTCAGGTATTCGCTCGTTTCATGCAAGCCAACGACACCAAGTTATTGGTTTGTCGATGCTATCTGTGTTAGTGTGTTAGTAGCAGCGCCACTGGCTCGCTCAAATAACACAATTCTCATCATCATATGCTGGTCAAACCTCAACCCAAATTCTTGTGCTGGGTGCAGCGCCAATATTCAGGTCAGACTGCTCATACTTGGAAATTTGGTGCAGCGCCACTCGGACTGCTCTTCATTGCTGGTCAAAGAAAAGGGAAGGAAAGGAAAAAAAAAAATTCAAGCCAAATTTGGTGCAGCGCCACTCAGACTGCCTTCATTGCTGGTCAAGGGGAGAAGAAAAAGATGAAAGGTTCATACCAACCTAGGTGCAGAGCCAGTGGCCAGCTCAGACTACTTGTGCCAGTACGGTTGCCTCAGCCTCCGGAACGGCAAGTAGATGCTCATCATTGCTGGGAAGAGGAAAAAAATTGGTAGTGGCCTGGGCAGTGTCGCAGGCTAGCCAAGGGTTGTCGTCTTGTCGGAGGGGGCGAGGTCGTGGAGGGTGCCCTGGGCAGCGCACCAGTGACCACTGGTCAAGGTGCGCCGCCCAGACACAGAGAGGTCAAGGAGAAAAGACAGGTCAAGGAGAGAAGACTGGAAGAAACTGAGGGAAAAGGAAATTCTTGGAAGTGCGCACACCGCTGCCTTTTATGCCCGCTCTCGACTGCTGTCGACTGCTCTCGACTGCTCTCGACTTGCACTTTCGAGTTACACAATGCAATGCAGCAGACTGGTCTAGGAAACAAAAAGAATCTTTGGGTTGGGCTGCACGGTCAAGGGAAAAGAAAAAAAAGGGAGTCTTGCGCGGCAATGACCTACCTAGTAGCGCAGACTGGACCATGCGCTGAAGGCGCTGAGGCTACAGCGGTCGACGTGCTGAGGCTACAGCGGTCAAGGCGCTGAGACTCCAGCGCAGCGCGGACTGGAAAACTTGGGTTGGGTGAAATGCCCCAAACTCACCGCCCAGTTCCCCCCAAACTCCCCGCCTACCGGTAGTTGGGGGAGTTCGCCGCTTCGCACTACCCGGAACGGAACGTCAGCGAAAACATATTTCAATCCACAGTAAGTTATGCCTTATCCAGGGACCCGGTCCTTGGTTCCTACCCCTTGTTCGATGTTACCCGGGTGCTTATCCTGGAGTCGGAAAGCATGCACGTTTTTCGTATCCAATATATGAATATGGGAAGACACAGGATCGATCATGACTGGCATCACAAAACAGAAGTGGTTTCATATTGCAGTTGTTTACACAAGTACAGGACAATCCGCCATGGTTTCACTCAAGCATCGGACAGTCACACCTTGGTCCACTCCACCCATGCATGAAAAAACAATATGCCTACTCAGCTGTCAGCAATGGCGAATCAATCAATCTCTTTGACATACCCTTTGTATCGCCCAATTGGTCATTTACGGGAAGAGGAGAACTTCGAGAGCCAGATACGTAGTTTCCGTGCACCACGTGGTCGTCTGTATGCGTGGGTGGCAAGTTCGGCATACTCATGGCCACCAAGCACGACAATCTCTCGGCCGTCAAGCTCGGCATACTCGCGGCCACCAAGCACGGCAGTCTCTCGGCCGTCAAGCTCGGAAATCTCATTGGCGCCAAGCTCGCAATCAATGTCATGGCCGACGCGCAGGTAATTGATGTACCACTCACGGCACACAGATCGAAGAGCCATGTACCACTTGCGGCAAACGGATCGAAGAGTCATGTTGTCTCAATTTGAAGCAATGGAAGAAAGGCAGAGAGCAACGTCTACGAACAACATCCGAATGGTAGGGAAAAAAAGCCCTTTAATGGGAGGCAGACTTTTACCATTTAGCGACGCGTCATTCCATTTCTTTTTTTTTTTTTTTCCATCGACCTAGCTACTGTCGTTTGCTACAAGCAGGTTGCCGTTGTTTGCTACAAAAGGAGGTTGCAGTTGTTGGATAATAAGAGCAGGTTGCCGTCGGTTTGCAAGTTGGCTTCATTTCCAAGAGCCTAGTTGGCGGCAAACCCATCACCCAGGGGCACATAGTGGTGGCACAACGTCAGCAGCGATGGGTAACTGCCGTTTGCAGGCCCTGATTACCAAGTGCGGCTGGCTGTCTTTTGGTCAACTTGCCATCATTTCCAAGAGCCTGGTTGGCCGGAAACCAGGACCCGATTCCACATAGTGGTGGCACAACATCGATAGTAATGGTGGATTCGGGTTACTATCATTTTTTCCCAGGCTGTTGCCGTTTGCATGGCTGATTACCAAGTATAGCTGCTGTTGTGTGTTGTATCGGAGACTCTCCCGAACAGCCAGAGGGCCCGCAAAGCTGCACCATTCCACTATTGTGCTTTCTTTTTCTTCCATGGGGGGACAGTCTTGCTCTAATTCATGGCTGTTGTGGTAGTACGTTACAGGGCAGTGTTTGGTCGTTGGTCCTACACTCTACTACGCTATCCCAGTGCTTCCCACTACTCTCCCACTGCTCTCCCACTACTCTTGCGTTACTAGATGCAATCACTCGAAAAAAAACCAGTCCAAATTGTCCCGCGGCCTACCACTCTACGCAGCCCAGGGCATCGTCGCCCCAGCCCGAGTTCTGATGCAAGAAACCGCAAATGGATTGTGGTGACATTTTTGTGCAAGTATCCAGAGTCCTACTTGGATGCGATGCAACGCAAACACGAACACGAAATTGATGAATTGTGGTGGCGTTTTGGGCGAGTACATATACGAAGTCGCACTGGGATGCAATACAACGCAAAGGCCGAATTGATTGGGGTAGCATTTGCGCGAGTCGATCCGCCCAGGCCCCCGTCATCCCGTTCTATCCGTCTTGGCCTTCCCGGGGCTTAAACATTGTCTTCCCGTCCTACCCGCCTGGGCTAGACAAGGTCTTGATCTTTGCGTCCCGACACACACACACACACACACACACACACCATTGCTGCCCGACCCCTCCACATTATCGGAGATGGCTTGAACATTGTCTTCCCGTCCTACCCGCCTTGGCTAGACAAAGTCCTAAATTTTGAGTCCTAGACTTTGCGTCCCGTCTTGGGGCACACACTCACACGCACCACCCCTCCACATTATCGGAGATGGCTTGAACGCCATATTGGATACACACAATTGTGTGCCCGTGTCTATCCCAGTGCTCGATGGCTTGAAGGTGACATTTGTGCGATGCGAGATGGGCTTACACGTCACTATAAGACATTCGTGCCGTGTCTGAGGCGTTCGGATGACTGAGTATCCGATGCGAGACGGCGTAAAGTCCCTCCGCAAGCATATCAGCCAAATAAACGATTGGCTGGCCAGCTCAAAGGTTTCCCCGCCCAAATGTCAGCGACATTTGACGGTTGGGTTTAGAGTTGCACCCGGGGAAGATGACGACAATCTCCCCCCCCTTGGCCCCCGGCACACAAAGGTTTTTCCCCGCCCAAATCTCAGCGCAAATCTCAGCGCACATCTCAGCGACATTGAACGTTGGGTTTAGAGTTGCATCCGGGGAAGATGATGACAATTCCCCCTGCCCCCGGCACACAAAGGTTACTCCGCCCAAATCTCAGCGCACATCTCAGCGCAAATCTCAGTGACATTGAAGGTTGGGTTTAGAGTTGCACCCGGGGAAGATGACTTCATCCCCACACAAAGCTTCCCCGCCCAAATCTCATCGCAAATCTCATCGCAAATCTCTGCGCTAAGAACTAAAGGTTGGATTAGTGATGTCGGCAGAGAGAAAAGCTCCTAGTCTCCCCGCACCAAAGCTAGGAAACAAGTGCTTGGTTAGTAGTACCTTTCTATGAGACATGGGCTTAAAGTGTTTAAACATTGGGGCAAGAGTTTTGCGCTGGACATTGCGGGGAGCCGGGTTCAATCCCAGCAGAATATGACGGGGAATGAGGCTCTGTCCGGACAAATGACCACCTCCCCGCTCTGGCTCAGCTAACCGAACTGAGACATGGCACAAAGGTGTCCAAATGTGTGTCTGCTGTGTCAAGCCATCTCGCACTGAATACACAGGTGTCCGAACTGACAATTTGTTGTTACGTCGAGCCATCTCGTACCGGATATGCAACTAACTGAACTGAGGCAAGACAGCACAAATGCGTCGTCCAATGTGCGCTGTTGCTTCAAGCCATCTCACACCGGATACGCAGCTCTCCGAACTGAGACAAGACGGCACAAATGTGTCGTCTGATGTGTGCTGTTGCTTCAAGCCATCTCGCGCCGGATACACAGCTCTCCGGACTGACAAATTTGTTGTTACGTCAAGCCATCTCGTACCGGATATGCAACTAACTGAACTGAGACAACACGGCACAAATGTGTCGTCCAATGTGTGCTGTTGCTTCAAGCCATCTCGCACCGGATGCTCTCCGAACCGAGACAACGACACAAACGCGGGCAATATTACTGTTACGTCAAGCCATCTCGTACCGGATATGTGTACGTACTGTTGCGTTAAGCCATCTCGCTGAGACACGGCACAGAGGTGTATTGCATCCAGCCATCTCACTCCGGATGCTCTCCGAACCGAGACAACGACACACAAATGTGCACAATATTACTATTACGTCAAGCCATCTCGTACCCGGATATGCAACTAAATGAACTGAGACAACACGGCACAAATGTATCGTCCAATGTGTGCTGTCGCGTTAAGCCATCTCACTCCGGGTACACAGCTTTCCGAACAGAGACACGGCACGAGGTGTATTGCATCAAGCCATCGCGTATCGCGCAACTAGCCAGACAAGACGGCACAAATGTGTCGTCCAATGCGTGCTGTTGCTTCAAGCCATCTCGCTCCGGATACACAGCTCTCCGAACTGAGACACGGCACAAGGGTGTATTGCATCAAGCCATCTCGTATCGTGTCGCTCGCCTCACTTTCTCTCGTTCTTTCTTTGGTCTCCATGTGCCGTGTCCCCTCTTTTGCTGGCCTCAATTCTACTGCAGATCTCCCTCCCGCCTCGACGACCCATCGACCCGCCCCGCTCCGAATCGACGGCAGCCCGCCCGCCCGCCCGCGCCGGGGAACAACCAGCATCACTTCCCGACCCATGCAAGGCAAACAGCAGGCAACAATTGCACTTCTGCCTGGACGAAAAGACGCGGGGATAAGCTGTGGCGATGTGGCTTGCTGTGGGAGTTTTGGAGACTCAGGATTAGGGATTGATCAGGTCGGGGGTTGACAAGCCGACGATGATGCTCATCTCATTACATACTTACGTATACGTGTAATGAGGTGAGCATCAGAGTCAGCTTGTCAATCTCCTATTATCTCCAGTAGCATCCGGTGCACTGCAATTTTAGCCTCGACAGAGGAGACTCCCAAAACTCCCACAGCAAGCCATGGATCTTCCTGTGTGATTGCGTGGGTGCACCAACTCTGCCTAACGCTCAGTTTGAGGAGATGTGGTCTCCGACGTTTTAGCGCCCATGCAATAGTACAGCACTGGCTACCGTGACACCCTGGACTCCCCGACTTTTTAGCGCCATCTAGCACTACCCGTGATGATCCGTGTCTCTCTGAACCTTTGAGCCGCAATACAGCACTGCTACGACCGCTGATCTCTGGTCTCCGACTTTTTAGCGCCGTATAGCAACCATCTACCCGTGATCGGTCTCTCTCTCTCTGCGCGTGTCTCATCACAGGGGCTGAGGTGGCATGGAGGGCCTCATTCCCTCTGCCTGGCCCAATGTAGCAATACATCTGCCGATCACAGGAAGGACTCTGCGCTGCCTATTGGCTGGTCGAAAAAACCAAACTCCACAATCTTTTCAACATGATCTCTCCAGTTACAAAATGGGCATCACCCAATGCAGTAATACACTTGCCGATCACAGGCTTCTCTCAGCCCCGCCCAATGCGGTAATACATCTGCCGATGACGGGAAGGACTCTGCGCTGCCTATTGGCTGGTCAAAAAATCAAACTCCACAATCTCTTCAACATGATATCGCCGGTTACAAAATGGGCATCGCCTAATGCAGTAATACACTTGCCGATCACAGGCTCTCTCTCAGCCTCGCCCAATGCGGTAATACACCTGCCGATCACGGGAAGGACCCTGCGCTTCCTATTGGCTAGTCGAAAAACCAAACTCCACAATCTTTTCAACATGATATCGCCGGTTACAAAATGGGCATCGCCTAATGCAGTAATACACTTGCCGATCACTGGCTTTTTTCTCTCAGCGTCGCCCAATGCAGTAAAAGCCTCTGCCGATCATAGGACTCTCTCTCTCTCTGCCGTGTCTCATTTTCCCAGTCACAACAAGGGGGGCTGAGGTGGTATGGAGGCCTCATTCTGTCTGTCTCGCCCAATGGGACAACTGCCGATACCATCCACACTTTCGGAGTTGGCTTGTAGCGGCAGAGGGCGCTAAAAAGTCGGGAACCAAGCCCTACGTCCAGTTGCTGCTTGCCGCTAAAAAGTCGGAGACCAAGTAGACATGGCAGCGATGCCTCTGTGATCGGCAGATGTGTTACTGCATTGGACCAGGCAGAGGGAATGAGGCCTCCATACCACCTCAGCCCCTGTGATGAAGATGAGCGATGCAGAGAAAAGGGGCTTTGATCGTCATCGAAAGATGGGCGTCGCAGGGTTTGTGGGGTTTTCCGTGGCCAGGAGATATTCCATTGGACGAAACCAGAGTAGCAAAAGGTACGTACTTTCAAGAATGAGACCAGGCAAAGAGCAACTCACAGCAGGTGGAGTTTTCTGCGGCTAGGAGACATTTCATTGGACGGAATCAGCAGAAGCTCAAAGGTACGTACCCCCAAAAATGAAACCGGGCAAAGAGCAACTCAGAGCAAGTGGAGTTTTTCTCTGGCTAGGAGCCATTTTATTGGACAGAACCAACAGAACCAACAGGGGTAGAAAAGGTACGTACCTTCACAAATGAAACCGGGCAGAGAGCAACTCAGAGCAAGTGGAGTTTTAGGGCACATTTTATTGGGCGACGCAGAGATGGCCGGGAGAGACAAAGAAATGCGCCCCGAGAAAGACTCGCGCATGCGCAGGAGACGTGATGAAGCCACGAAATTTGCCAACATATGATTGAGCGCGGTATTGGTACAAGGAAGTTACAACGTCCCTCAAGCTACGAGTGTGCGAAGCATAAGTTGAGCAAAGGTATTGGTACAAGAAATCCATGATTCAAACCTGAGGCCACCCGGATTTGCAACTCAGCTTTAGACGCAAAGCTGCGTCATTTGCCAACACATGGTTGAGCGCGGTTACTGGTACAAGGAAGCTACAGCGTCCCTGGAGCTACGAGCGTGCGAAGCACAAGTTGAGCAAAGGTATTGGTAGCAAGAAAGCCATGACTCACACCTGAGGCCAACTTAAAACCTGAGGCCAACTTCAAACCTGAGGAATTCACACCTGAGGCCAACTCCAAACCTGAGGAATTCACACCTGAGGCCAACTTCAAACCTGAGGCCAACTCCAAACCTGAGGAATTCACACCTGAGGCCAATTC
This sequence comes from Mariannaea elegans, assembly GCA_930272665.1. NCBI lineage: Eukaryota > Fungi > Ascomycota > Sordariomycetes > Hypocreales > Nectriaceae > Mariannaea > Mariannaea elegans. Next base: position 48,400 of record CAKNEU010000145.1, on the reverse strand, counting down.
CAAACCTGAGGAATTCACACCTGAGGCCAACATCAAACCTGAGGCCAACGCCAAACCTGAGGAATTCACGCCTGAGGCCAACTTCAAACCTGAGGCAATAATTCAAGCCTGAGGCCACCGGATTTGCAACCCGCCGGGTTTTTTAGCTGAGCATTTGGCGCAAGAAAATCCACAAACTTACCTGAAGCTGTGTAGGGTATTTTGCAACCGCATGATTGAGACGGGGTATTAGCGGCACGACAAACCACAACTTTATCTGAAGCAATGTAGAAGCATTTGCAACGGCGTGATTGAGCATATCGTATTAGCGCACAACTTTATCTGAAGCCATGTAGGGCATTTGCAACCACAACTTACTACCTATTAGCGCACAACTTACCTGAAGCCATCTAGGGTAGTTGCAACCACATGATTGAGACGAGTATCGGGCCACACGAAAAACCACAACGTACTACCTATTAGCGCACAACTTACCTGAAGCTACGTAGGGGGATATGTATTTGCAACGCGGCGATTGAGCACTCACAGTACCGGTATTGGCGCAAGGAATTGTAACTTACGCGAAGCCATGTAGAAGTATTTGCAACTGCGTGATTGAGCGCACAGTATTGGCGCACACATCTTACCTAAAGCACGCGTAGAGTAGGGATTGATTGAGCACTCACGGTATTTGGCACAAGAAATCGTAACTGGCGTGAAGCCATGTAGAAGTATTTTGCAACTGCGTGATTGAGCACACAGTATTAGCGCACACATCTTACCCGAAGCACACGTAGAGCAGATAATTGCAACGCGCGATTGAGCACTCACGGTATTTGGCACAAGAAATTGCAACTTACGTGAAGCCATGTAGAAGTATTTTGCAACGGCGTGATTGCACACACAGTATTGGCGCGCATTTTCCTTGAAGCACCACGTAGAGTAGATATTTACAACGCGCGATTGAGCGCTCACGGTATTTGGCACAAGAAAAGCCGTATGTCAAATGGAGCTTGTAAGCTATTATCAATGAGTGCACTAGCGGAGTGTTCATTCCCTTTTGCCTCAGTTGGTAATGCGACAACCGTAACTTACGTGAAGCCACGGATTTGCACCAAAGTATTCCCCCCGCATGAGCACCGTATTTGGCACAAGAAAGAAAACCGTAACTTACGCAAAGCCACGGATTTGCAGCGTTGCCCCCGCGCCGTATTAGCACAAGAAAGAAAACCGTAACTGACGTGAACCCACAGGTTTGCAGCGTTGCCCCGCGCCGTATTAGCACAGGAAAGAAAACCGTAACTGACGTGAACCCACAGGTTTGCAGCGTTGCCCCGCGCCGTATTAGCACAGGAAAGAAACCGTAACTTACGTGAACCCACAGGTTTGCAGCGTTGCCCCGCGCCGTATCTGCACAGGAAAGAAACCGTAACCGACGTGAACCCACAGGTTTGCAGCGTGCCCCGCGCCGTATTAGCACAAAGAAAGAAACCGTAACTTACGTGAACCCACAGATTTGCAACGGAGTTTTTGGCACAAGAACAACCTACCGGTAACTTAAAGCCAGGAATTTGCAACGGGGCGTGCTCGCGCACAATAACCACATACCGGTAACTTGAAGCCAGGAGTTTGCAATGGCGTGCTCGCGCACAAGAAACTACATAACTCATCGTGAAAGCCATAACTCATCGTGAAGCCATAACTCAACGTGCAGCACAACTCAGCGTGAAGCCATAACTCAAGCGCGAAACCATAACTCACCGTGCAGCCATAACTTATCGTGAAGCCATAGTTCATCGCGAAGCCATAACTCAACGCGCAGCCATAACTCAACGCGCAGCCATAACCCATCGTGTAGCCATAACTCAACGTGCAGCCATAACTCAGTGTGAAGCCATAACTCAGCGCGAAGCCATAACTCAACGCGTAGCCATAACTCATCGTGCAGCCATAACTCAGCGCGAAGCCATAACTCAACGTTGCATCCATCACCCATCGGGAAGCCATCACTCATCGGGAAGCCATAACTCAACGTGCAGCCATACCTCATCGGGAAGCCATAACTCAATGTGCAGCCATCGCTCATCGGGAAGCCATAACTCATCGTGTAGCCATAACCCATCGTGTAGCCATAACTCAACGTGCAGCCATAACTCAGTGTGAGGCCATAACTCAGCGCGAAGCCATAACTCAAACGCGAAACCACAACTCAAACGTGAAGCCACGAAAACCAGAAGCAACAAAATTTGCAATGCGTACCCGCACGAGCCACCGCATTCCCATAAGAACCCATGACCTAACGTGAAGCCTCCGAACTTGCAACGTTGTGTGTCGCAAGAGCGCAGTATCGAACCGGGAAGCCACAGAATTTTGCAACGCGTGCCCGCCATGAGCACGGTATTGTCACGAGAAACCCATAACCTTTTTGCACAACGACGCTTATTTGACGACCCAGTGACACAAGATGCCTCAACTCTGTTTTGAACAAAGGGTGAAATTGTTTCCGCCATCCGTTGGGCTGTCTATCTGATCACAGTATTGGCCCAAGAAAACCGATAACCTTTTTTGCACACGACGACACCCATCGACCACAGTGGACAAGATCCCCGCAAACATTGTTGAGCTAAAGGTGAATTGATTGTGGGCTATCCGTCTGAGGGCACACAGTATTAGCCCAAGAAACTCATAACCTTTGCGCAACGAAACTCCCGCGGAGCACCCGTGTACACAAGATCTCCCCGCAACTTTGTTGAATAAAAAATGTAAAATTGTCATCCGCCAATACGTGACTGGCTCTCTGTCTGATCACAAGGTATTGGCCAAAAGAAACCCATACCCATTTTTGCCACGACACCATTAACCACAGTGCACAAGATCCCCCGCAACATTTGTCGAACAAAGAGTGAAATCGTTGTGGCTGCCCGCCCCGTAACCCAACAACTTTTGCACATGACATCATGGAGACAAGATCCCCCCCCCGCAACTTTGTTGAACAAATCTGAATTGTCATCCCGCCGTGTATGGCGGGATCCTGTTCTGAGGCTATCTGAAGCTATTCTGCATCTGACCTTTCCCAGCTAATGATGAAATTGCAAAAAAAAAAAACTACCAACCACGGCAAACCTGTACTAGGCCCCACCCGTTCCCCCTATACCATACCCCGCGACGACGCACAGTTAATGAATAAACCCCCGCATAGGGGTGAAGGTCAAGGCTGGGGTAGAGAGAGAAGTACTAAGGGGGAGCCATCCTTCCAACTAGTCCACAAGGTAGAGTTCAATCAAATTGCGAATGGGTGATGGGTACCGAAATGAAATGAAATGAAACAAGACAAATTTTGTTCAGCTTCAGTGAAAAATCCCGACCGGACCAAGCGTGAGGTGGTGGGTGGTGTTGCGAGAATGCTCAGGCTGCGCTGGCGGTGGAGCCGCTGGAGGAGCCAGCAGAGCCGCTAGCAGAGCCGCTAGCAGAGCCGCTAGCCGACCCGCCATCTGATTTAGGTCCCCGTCTCCGTCTCCGTCTTTGTCCCCGTGTAACCACGAACTTGTAGTCCGGATACATGAGCTTGTGTCGGCGATCTTCCTCTTCGGCCATTTGTTGGTAGTAGGCGATGACCTCGGGAGGCTCCTTCTTCCACATATTGGAAATGACTGCGGCTGTCGAGTGAATGTTAGGGATTGCTTTTGTTTTAATTTTGTGAGAGAAAAGAAAACTCACAAACACGGGCCGCAGTGATGCCAGGATTCTTTCGGATGACGTCGTGGCAGTGTGCTTGGCGATATAGAATCCATCTGTTCTTGGGCCGCGGGATGTAAGGTTGGGAAGCTGCTTCTGCGGCTGCTTCTGCGGCTGCCTCTGCGGCTGCATGTGCGGCTTCTTCCCGCGTCGCTTCCTCATTTCGACGGACTACAGCTTGCACTGTTTGGTCTGCGCAAAAGAGAGAAAGAGGTTAGCAACCGTAATTTCGATGTTTGTTGCTGATAATGTTTTTACAACAAGCTAGATGGGGGAAAGAGAAAGAGAAAAGAAAGAGAGAAAAAAACTCACCACTCTCCCAAATGAAGCGCCCGTAATCTGTTGGACGAGTGAAAAATATGTTCAAAGACGTGGGGCAGAGGCGGTAGATTTTGAGTTGTTCATTGTGAAAGACTTTCACTGGTTGCTGGATAATGTGACTGGTAGAGTTAGTTCTGTCTTTATGCCACTCCGTGTTGGGCGTTGACTAACCTGAAATTATTCGTGATGTTTTTGACGGTGTTGATGTTAAGGGAGTCGAGGAGATAAATGTTGATGTCTCCAGTGTGTTCGGCGATGACAAAGGTCAAGGGATTCCTAGGCATGTCCCCCTTAGGGACTGTAAAATTATGTCCTGGTTGAGGTTGGGCCATTGTCGAGGTTGGTAGTGAGATGAAAGAAGATGAGATGGTGAGAGGGCGTGAGGGAATATTTGGGGAGAAGAGAATGAGGGAACGAGTTTGAGGATGTGGAGGCCAGGTAAACAAACCACCCACTCGTTTGAAATCTAATATAATGCGTTACTTCGTTTGCAGGTGGCTGGCAACTGTTGAATAGCCACTATTGTTTGCAGGTGACCGGCGTTCGTTGAATAGCACAACTATTGAATAGTGAATAGGTAGCGACTGTTCTATTGTAATAGGTACGTACTTAAGGCCTTGTGACAATATTGTTGATCCACACCGTTTTCCCACCTACCTAGATAACCTTCTGCCTTCAAACTTTGCTACGGCTGAAATCTTTCAGCTTCAACATCACGCACAACCACCATGGACGACCTCCGCACGTTCAGCCCATTCTGGGACGCAGAGAATCCAGACCAGGCCATTAAATTCTGCTGGAAAGAAAGAGACCTCTGGAAATTGCGCTTTAGAGTTCTGGAATTACTCATTCGCAGAGAGCCCTCTAACACACCATCCCCGTCTGGTATTCAAGGTCCCCACTTCTCACCCTATGAAGCTAACCTTCGCAGATCTGGTTTCGGATTGTACCGCTATGATGCGGGAACTTCTCGAAAACGACGACGAGAAGAACCCGATCGTTATGAAAGTTCGGAAAGATGCCGAAAAAATCGGTGCCGAACCGATGCTCGCCGTTCAAGGTGCTATTGTAGCGTGGTACTTGACTTCTTTCAGCAACTTGACTCGAATCAGCGATCAGGAGCCATCCTTCTCGTTTGATGAGGATGCAACCATGAAAGAAGGATTGGAGCAAAGGGAAATCGGAAGCTTGGCCTACTGGGCGATTCTCAAGTCAAAGTCTGTATGGAAGCCGCGTCGTTTCCCAGGGATCCCTGAATTCCTGGACACAGCAACCGCGACTGCCTCCCTCCTTTTCACTGCTTGTCATATCATCACATATCTGGATGGTCGGGAATTCTGGCAGGATGACATCCAAGCTTACGGGAGCCGGGAAGCCATGAACGCGTTTATTAAAATATCTCGGATGATGAACAAGGATCAAGTGCCCAAAGCCGAACCACACCCCGCTGCTGAATTTCAGGCCACAAACAATGACGTTAAACTCTCTGCGGCTGGCGACGAAATTCTCGTCAACATTCCTGGCTCGGGCTGGCGCAGCGCTCCATTTTGGCATCCTTGCAGAGCCGTCCCTGGCTCCGCGTGGAACCAGTTCCTCAGAAACACACTCCAGAAAGTCTTCCCAACCGAGGAAGAGGACAAGAAGACCCCTATTCGGTACAAGCTACCAACCACGGCAATATCGCTTGCGGAACCCTTTCGTGAATACTACGCGGACTTGCGCCAGCAGTTTGATACAGTCCGCAATCTCCCTCGTCTACCCATCAGTTACATCGCTAACAGTTATGCAAGGTGCATGATCTACGGGTCGATCTTGAGGATGACGAAAAAGAGGAACAGTTTCTCGAGCTTGGCCGAGAAACTGGCCTTGATTATCCGGTCTCGCGGCCGTCGGAAACGGTGCGCTTCAGTTTTCGTGCAAAAGTGGATACGATGCTGATGAGAATTAACAGACAGCAATCCGCCGGGAACATCTTCCAACGCAGAATTATTACTTGAGCAGCATGCCATTCGTAAGTTCAATCTATTGTCAGCTTTCCGCACTATCCTAACTTTATATTCCAGACCAGACAACCCACGGCAGATTTGGCTGGGCATTTAACCCTGCCATTCCTGACTACTGCTATCCAAGCACGACGAATCGAAGAGGAAACCGATATCAGGGATGATGATTTGTTCGCTATGACTTTTAGAGGTTAGGTCAATATTGAGTTTTGGCAGGCAGGTCTAGTAGCCCGTGAAAGAAACTGGGTCCTTCGTAAGAAGGTCATACTAAATACATTCTGTCTTCTCGCCGTACTTTCCTGCTTCATCTAATCACATTGTGGAATTGGCTCGGAGGTGGCACGCCACGTCTCACACTACGTCTCCAACGTGTAGATAATACTCAAGTGAACAATGGTTCTGAATAAGGCCTAGCGAACCCTCAATGGACATACGTATCAAGCGAACAACGGTTCTGATTAAGGCATAGCGAGCTCTCAATGGGCAAACACAAGCGCACCACGCTAGTTGGCTGTCAGTTGGCGACTAGTTAAGTTACGGCCAGTTAAGATGTTTAACTGGCCGCCAACTGACAGCCACCTGGGACCCCGCTTAGGTTGTTTGTTCAAATCGCCCGCACCATAAAATCCAGCTTTCTTCTTCACATTCTCCCTTCTTCTTTCACTCTCAACCCAAACACATTTTCTCAAAACTCATTTCGCATTTTCGCAACATGCCTGAAGCTTTTGACTTCTCCGGCGTTGATCCCGCCACTAGAGCTCGTGTTCTAGGTCTCATCGGAAGTCTCACTCGCGAGCAGCTTATTTCGATGCTCGGTGAGAACTTCTTCCTTGAGGCTGCCCAAACCTGGTTCTCGAGCCACCCTACTGGGGGTCTCCAGGCCGACGATACCATGGGAGTTGCTGAGACGAACGCCTCTGATTCTGAGAGTGATTCCGCTCAGCCGGATGCCGACGAAAGCACTACTCCTCGTCCTACTCTGCGACCTCTCAACGCGTTCATAGCTTTTCGCAGTAAGTTTTTACCCCCTTTTCCCAGGAGCTCTCACTGACTTTAAAAAACTAGCTTACTACCTGAAGCTCTTCCCGAATTCTCCACAGAGAAGCGTTTCTGGCTACCTGACTACTATGTGGAACACGGAACAGTCCAGAGACAAATGGACTCTGATCGCCAAAGTCTACTCCTTCGTTCGAGATCGTCTCGGAAAGCACAACGTCTCGCTTGCAGGTTTCCTGGGTATCTGCTGTCCTATCATGAAAATCATTAGACCCCCGTACTACCTGGATACCTACGGTTGGACCCTTCACCAGGGTGACGATGGTGCCCAGGTACTGACTCAGGACCTGCCTGTCGGTCCAGCTCATACTGAGTTGGCACCCACCACTGAAATGGAACTCCTTCAATCTCTTATTGACGTTGGATACCTTGCCCAGCAGGGCCTTTTCCTGATGGAGCAGCTGTATGTCACCAGCTTGGAATTGAACACCACACCCCCTCCGCTTCCTACGACGCCGAACTTGATCAACCAGCGAAAGCTCGACTACGGGTACCGCATTTACTCGTCCGTCGCAAGCGCTGCCGAGGAGCTAGTCGGCGATGAGTACGATAACATCTTCAGCGAAATGCCCCCGCGCCTCATCAGCCTTGCAACACTCGCCGTCACACCTGAGCGGTTCCTCACTGCGCAGCACCCCAACCCGATGCAGTACTACCCGTTCGCCGAGACAAGCTTTGGGCTAACCCCCACGGCCGGACCTGAGCACAACCGGCCCTCGTCGCTGCGCATGCACACGCACCTCGATATCCGGATGAACGACGCGAATGCGGCAGTGCGACGGTGCGACCCGGTGAACGTTGACGACCCGGATGACATGGACGATACGATGGCGGAAGACGTTGGTCCCGAAGGGGACAGAGGTGAGTTTTAGAATTGATTTTGCGCAAGAACTTGATTTCCCCAGAACTTGGATCATGCACAACACGAACCTACGCAGGTTCCATTCCCCGAACTTGATCATTGCACAGACTTCGTTCCCCAGATTTGATCATGCACAACATGAACCTACGCAGGTTCCATTCCCCAGACTTGGTCATGCACAGACTTCGTTCCCCAGCTCTGCTCATTCACACAATACACAAAACCTACACAGACTTCATTCCCCAGACTTGAACATGCACAGACTTCGTTCCTTAGACTTGGATCATGCACAACACAAACCTACGCAGGTTCCATTCCCCAGACTTGATCACGCACAGACTTCAGTTCACCAGCCCTGCTCATTCACACAATACACAAAACCTACACAGACTTCATTCTCCAGCCCCTCAGTTCTCTCCAGACCTCATTCACACAATACACAAACCTACACAGACTCCAATTCCCAGCCTCCTCACACAATACACCCCAAACCTACACGGGCCTGACTCGCTCAACTCACTTGACCGTCCAACTCACTTCGCTGTCCAACTAACTTCACCGTCCAACCCACTTCCCTGTCTAACTCACTTCCCTGTCTGAACTAACTTCACCGTCCTCCTCACTTCACTGTCCAACTCACTTCCCTGTCTAACTCACTTCACCGCCCAACTCACTCCACTGCCTAGTAGCTCCAACTTTGCTTCATTCAAACATGCCATCCCTCCCTCCTCACATTCATCCCACCCCAAACTCTCGTCTCGTACCCCAGACTAACCTTTCTTCAACAGTCGAACAAGCCGAATTCGTCGAACCCTACAACCCACACTCCGACTTCCACTACCTGGTCTAAGGTATATTTGGTGGTTGTGCCCCGCGCGTCTCCACCCCCGGTTTCTTACCTGGACTGGGTAAAGCGGATCAACGCTTTGGCGCCGAAGTTTACTCCACTGTCTGAGAGTTACTTTACGACTAGTTTGGCGTTGAGTCTGGTCTCACTGTCCTGGAGCTACTCTCTGGCTTGTCTGAGAGTCAGTCTACATATAGTTCGGCAGCGAGCTTGACCCCGGACTGTCGTGGAGTTACTCTACTGTCTCAGGGGTTCACTCTAACTGTCATGGAGTTTACTCCACTGTCTTCAGGGTTCACTCTGCATCTCGAACTTTGACTCTACTTGCCTTTGAGTTACTCCACTGTCTCAGGCTTCACTCTTCGTCTTTCCAGTTTCCCAGTTTTTGCGTCAAAGTTCACCCATTTCCTTGTCTTAGAGTTTTTCGCGTTCCCCACCAACCAACCAATAAAAGTCATTTCCTCCACCAACAACTCAACGGGGGAGCGAACGAACCAACACTTCAGCCCTCTTTTCCTTTTTTTCCTTTTTTTCTTTTCATTCATGTCGCAGAGATGGCTGAAAGTGCGGCTTCCCTACAACAGGGTCTTATGGTTGTGGTGCGGCGGGAGTGATGACGAAATCATGGCATCTACGAGAAAGCCACCACCACCACAGAAAACACAGGCAAAAGAAAAAAAAAAGATGACCAAATGGCATCCACGAGAAAACAGAAAACAACAGAAAAACAAATGGCAGAGTTTGGGGGAAAGGTTATCTTGCTTGCATGTGATGCGCATGGGCGGTTGGTGAAACTCCTACCACCGTTCAATTTGCGCATCGTCATGGCTCACACACATTGGTCAGAATGGGTTTTTCGGCATTGGGAGGGGGCAATCGGGAGAGTTTAGTAAACAACTTAGGTAGCTATCGCAGATTAGGTCAGAAAAATATAAAGAAACAAATTGTTTCACCAAAAAAAACTAAAGCTCGGGGACTTGGTTGACATTTCGTTGCGTTTATCGTCTTCCTTTCTTCCATCACACGTGACTTTTATCCTTGGGGTTGTTTCTTGTCGGAGTTCATCCCGTCACGTGTGGCATCATCACACGTGACTTACTTGACATTCATCCTTGGGTTCATCCCGTCACGTGTGGCATCATCGCACGTGACTTTTCCTTGGGGTTGTTTCTTGTCGGTGTTCATCCTGTCACGTGTGGCATCATCACACGTGACTTACTTGACATTTCTTTGCGTATTGGCATTGCGTCCCCCGGAAGTCAGTGACAAAACCCGTTACCAGCTATTTCAAGATGAAATCCCCTCCGATGCACTGGTACAGTTGGTGATGATTGCAAAATGTTGGCGGGCAATTTCAGTGGTTATGGGACAGAAAGGATTAGCAGACTCCAGAGTGCCTCTTATCACCTATACACATATGTATATGATAAGAGGAACGAAGTCTGCTAATCCTTTCTGTAAGATACAACATTTTGACAAAAAGAAAAAAAAAATACAACTGTCACGGGGGAGTCTCTAGCATCACAACCATGTAAAATGCGACCGATAATTATTTTTTTTCCGGTTGAAGATGTTGTGTTGTTGCTGTGATGTGAGAGAGTTGATCGGTGGAGTCATGACCAAAAACTAACATGCCGAATAAAAGAGGTGCCTGTGCTTGCATTTCCGGGCGCAATATCTTATTAGATAGAGGGAGTCTCAGGCATTATAATCATGTAAAATGCGACCGATAATTAATTTTTTTCCGTTGAAGATGCTGTTGTTGTGATGTGAGAGTTGGTGATCGGTGGAGTCATGACCAAAACCAACATGCCTAATAAAGTGATAGCCTGTGCTTGCATTTCCGGGCGCAATACTTTGTTAGATAGAGGGAGTCTCAGGCATTGTAGCCATGTAAAATGCGACCGATAATTAAATTTTTTTTTTTCCGTTGAAGATGCTGTTGCTGCTGTTGCGATGTGAGAGTTGATCGGTGGAGTTAATCGGTAGATGACAAAAACTAGCATGCCTAATAAAGAGATGGCCTTTGCTTGCATTTCCGGGCGCAATACGTAGTCTCAGGCATTATAACCATATAAAATGCGACCGATAATTAATTTTTTTTCCGTTAGAGATGCTGTTGTTGTTATTATGATATAAGCGTTGACCTGTGGAGTTGATCGGTCGAGTTTGAAGTGCTTAATCAAGAGACGGCCTTTGCTTGCATTCCCTAGTACAACATCTTATTAGATAGAGGGAGTCTCAGACATTGTAATCATGTAAGATGCTGCTGTTGTTGTCATGTGAGCCTTGATCGGTGGAGTAAAAAAAAAAAAAGTGACGTTCAATTGAAAGATGCTGCTGTTGTACCACTCACTACCTTGCCATGCCCTCCTTTCGACTGTTATGTTAGCCGAGGTGCATTAGGTCTAATAACCTAGGCTGTAGTGTACCGTGTCTCAAAAATTCTTTGCATACCAGTTATATCAATTTCACCATTTTCAGCCTCAAGTCCTCCAAGACCCAACCATCACAATTCCCCCCTGCCCTGACCACATCCTCGGCTTTTTCTGCCTCAAGTCTAAGACCCAATCATCACAATTCCCCCTGCACCCAGTCGTCGTCCATTACTTTCCCATTGCTTTCCTGGGTTGGAATCATTACTGAGGATAACTTTTCCTCCACTGTGGTGAACAGCTTCTGCAAACTCCTTGAGAGTAGCTTTTGCAAACTTCTTGATAAGAGCCCTGACCCGGACATAAATCCTGGGCTCGGTCGCAGCATTCTCCTCAACTCGGACGATAGTGTACATGCGAACTAGGTGACCGATCCCACGTAAGGCTTTAAGAAACCAGAGTGTCTCTGTCTGTGTCTCTGTCTCTGTCGGCTCGCGTGCTCTTGTTGGTTGCCGAAATTCTATGCAATACTTGTAGAAATGCGGCCATAATTGCTCATTAGATAAAATATTTGACCTAAGGAGATCTAGATCCCTTATACCAGCCGTTATGCCAGGCCTAATCTCCGGTCGATAGTCCTGTTCGGGGGGATATTAGTAGCAGTTGGGTCCAGAGAGATGAGCAGTACCTACTGTTATTCCCATCACAATCGCCTGGCTCTCCATCAAATTGGCCAGCTCTTGTAGCAAACCGTCATCATTTGCGGTAATCCGTATACTCCAGTGAGGTAAAACCCGGTTAAACTGTAATCCAATGTCAAGTTGATCTGCAATGTCAAGTTGAACTGCAATGTCAAGTTGAACTGCATCTTGCTCCTCCGAGCTAGTAGGACGGTTCTCGACCCTACGACGTTTGCTCTCACGAGGGAATTCTTCTGAAGTTGTCGAACCTGTTTCAACCAAGGCTTCAAATGTTCGGCTGTTTCGATGCCTGTTTTCCTCTGATGCTGGTGAACATGGGGTTTCAACGGTCGCTGGTGGAATTGGTGTTGTGGTTTGAATAGGCATGATGGAGAACGGCCCATCACCGTGGTGGTCACTGACTTCTTCTCTGGGATGGATGATGAAAGGAATTTCGGGAGTGTTGACATGGTTTGACGGTGGGCATGCCGTATCACAACTACCGTATACTACGGTTATAGGATTTAGAACCTCGGGGTTGTTGACGTGGCATGGCGGTAGACGATCTTGAGGGGAATGTGCCAACGGAATTGGTGTTGTTGTGGTTTGAATAGGCGTGATGGAGACTGGCCCATCATCGTGGTGGTTGCTGACTTCTTCTCCAGAATGGATGGAAGGAATCTCAGGAATGTTGACATGGCTTGTGGTTTGCTGGAATTCTTCTCCAGGTATCTGAGTGACATAGTCGGGCAAACGTCCAAATCTGGCCCTTCCGTTCTGAACTGCTTCTCCGGGATAGATAGAAGGAGGAACCTCAGGGGCATTGACATGGTCAACTTCTTCGGGATGGATGAAAAAACCGCTATACGTTTGAATAGGGATTATGATTTGCTGAGGTTCTTCTTCGTGTGTCTCGGTTTCTTCTCTAGGAAGGATGGAAGGATCATCGGGGGGGTTGGTATCGCTTGGTGGTGCGAAAATACCTTCTCCAGGAAGGATGGAAGGATCATCGGGGGGGTTGGTATCGCTTGGTGGTGCGAAAATACCTTCTCCAGGATGGACGAAAGGATCATCGGGGGGGTTGGTATCGCTTGGTGGTGCGAAAATATCTTCTCCAGGATGGATGAAAGAATCATCGGGGGGGTTGGTATCGCTTGGTGGTGCGAAAATACCTTCTCCAGGATGGATGAAAGGACCGTTGGGGAAGTTGATATCGCTTAGTGGTGCATGAATTTCATCTCTGGGACCGGTCATAAAGTCTATCGACATGCTATTTCCTCTGGGATGGATGAAAGGACTATCGGGGGTGTCGACGACTTCGGGATGGATGAAAGAATCCTCGTGGGGGTTGAAAAAGCTTATCGACACCTCGAGAGTGTTGACATGGCTTGTGGTTTCTTCTCCAGGTGTTTCATCTCCAGGTGTTTCTTCGACTTCTTCTCCGAGATGGATGGAAGGAGCGGGGGTGTTGACATGGCTTGGCGGTGGGTAACTATCGCTTACCGTGCTTGAACGATCTGGAACCTCAGGCGTGTTGACGTGGCTTGGCTCTGGGGAGCTATCTTCATCGACATAGATGGAAACAGCGGGGGTGTTGACATGGCCTGGCGTCACCCAACTATCTCCGAATGGGATGACATGAACGGTGTTGTCGTTGTCAAGTCTATCAAGACTATCAAACACCCTGTCCCAAGTATTTAGAACCGCGGCGTCGTTGACGTGGCTTGGCGGTGGGAGACTATCGTACATCCTGTCAACAACATTTTGAACCTCGGGATTGTTGACGTGGCTTGGCGGTGGGAGACTATCGTCCATCCTGTCAACAACATTTAGAACCTCGGGATTGTTGACATGGCTTGGCGGTGGGCGACTATCGGTTGCCGTGCTTGGACGATCTGGAACCTCAGGGGTGTTGACATGGCTTGGCGGTGGGCGACTATCGATTACCGTGCTTGGACGATCTGGAACCTCAGGGGTGTTGACATGGCCTGGCGGCGGGCGACTATCGGTTACCGTGCTTGGACGATCTGGAACTGGAACCTCAGGGGTGTTGACATGGCTTGGCGGTGGGCGACTATCGTACATCCTGTCAACAACATTTAGAACCTCGGGATTGTTAACATGGCCTGGCGGTGGGCGACTATCGGTTACCGTGCTTGGACGATCTGGAACTGGAACCTCAGGGGTGTTGACATGGCTTGGCGGTGGGAGACTATCGTCCATCCTGTCAACAACATTTAGAACCTCGGGATTGTTGACATGGCCTGGCGGTAGGCAACTATCGGTTACCGTGCTTGGACGATCTGGAGCCTCAGGGGTGTTGACATGGCCTGGCGGTGGGCGACTATCGGTTACCGTGCTTGGACGATCTGGAACCTCAGGGGTGTTGACATGGCCTGGCGGTGGGAGACTATCGTCCATCCTGTCAACAACATTTAGAACTTCGGGATTGTTGACATGGCCTGGCGGTAGGCGACTATCGGTTACCGTGCTTGGACGATCTGGAGCTGGAACCTCAGGGGTGTTGACATGGCCTGGCGGTGGGCGATTATCGGTTACCGTGCTTGGACGATCTGGGGCTGGAACCTCAGGGGTGTTGACATGGCTTGGCGGTGGGCAATTATCGGTTACCGTGCTGCTGCGGGCGGATTTACCTCCGCATTCCTCACCGTCTAATACCCAAATTGGATCATCTTTAGTTGACCCTGGTTTGGCTGCAGTTGCGATCACAGATGTAGATGCTCGACCATCTTCACCTGGTTTGGCTGCAGTTGCGATCACAGATGTAGATGCTCGACCATCTTCACCTGGTTTGGCTGCAGTTGCGATCGTGGAAGTAGATGCTCGACCATCTTCACCTGGGTCGGCTGCAGTTCCGATCATGGAAGTAGATGCTCGACCACCCCCACCTGGGCCGGCCGCAGCCCCGACCACGGAAGTAGATGTGGGACCATCTTCACCTTCGCGCTGGGACGAAGGTAAAGGAGAGTGAAAGGAGGAGGTATGCGCGTACGAAGGGTACGAAGGTGGGGGAGTGGAAAAGGGGGAGAAAAAATGATCATCAGATTCCCGGATTTGGTCTGCTTTTTGTGATCAGTTCGCTATCCAGTCTTTCGCCCTTCTCATGCAGAGCAGATAGTTTCGGGGGGGGGGGGAGGACTTACCTTGGTTGTCTGGCGTGGACTGAGCATTTATACAGCTTTGGACAGATTCCTCCCTTGTCGAGGAAACCTGGCTCTGGTTTGCTGTGTGACCTGTTCGCCATCAGTCTTCGCTTTCTCATGCGGAGCAGAAAATGGTTTCGGGGAGGAGGGACTTACCTTGGTTGTTGTGCCGCTTGGAGGACTGATTGCTGGCCTGAGCTAGAGTGCGACGGACGGATGGGGATAGTTCATCTGCGAATTCCTCCCTCCTTGGGGAAATCAGGCTCTGGTTTGCTGTGTGATCGGTTTGCCATCAGTCTTCGCTTTCTCATGCAGGGCAGATAGTTTCGGGGGGAGGGGGACTTACCTTGGTTGTTGAGCTGCCGTTCGACCCGCCTTTGGATCGGAGTTGGTCGGGTCATGGCGGGTGCGACTTCGGGATCATCTCCGGGTTCCTCCATCTCTGGGGCTATCCCAAATTGAGTCGGCCATCAGTCTTCGCTTTTTTCATGCAGAGCAGAAAATGGTTTCGGGGACTTACCTTGGTTGTTGTGCTGGCGCCGGGAGGATCGCCGGGCCTTGGAGTACTGAGCTACAGTGCTGCGGACGGATGCCGGTGGTACATATGGCTCATCTCCGGGGTCCTCCCTCCTTGAGGTTCGGCTCTGGTTTGCTTTGTGACCTGTTCGCCATCAGTCTTTGCTTTCTCATGCAGGGCAGAATGGTTTCGGGGGAGGGGGGAGGGGGACTTACCTTGGTTGTTGTGCCGCTTGGGGGACGGTTTGGAGGACGGCTTGGAGGACGGCTTGGAGGACGGCCGAGCTCGAGTGGACGGGGGTGATGGGAGTGATGGCACATGTCCGGTTTCCCAAAACTCTATGAGTGCGTCGACTTCCTCACTCTCGGAGCGTATCCAAACTGGGTCACTTGCAGTTCCGCCCGTAGGAGGAGTTTTGGGACTCACTACACCTTCGCGCCGGGACGAAGATGAATAAGAGAAGGAGGAAGGAAAAGAAGAAGAAGAAGGGAGGGAGGGGATTTGCGTTCCCACTTGCCTCTCGGTCAACGTCATTGCGGTGTTGAGAAAAAAAAGCTTCCCTCTCGGTCAGCGTCGTCAATTGCGGTGTTGAGAAAAAAAAGCTTCCCTCTCGGTCAGCGTCGTCAATTGCAGTGCTGAAGAGAGAGAGAAAAAAAAAAAGGAGGGGAAGTGATGTGGCTTGGGAGAGAGAGAGAGAGAGTGAGAGCAATATCAAGAAGGCGGGAAATCCATGCAGCTTTATACTTGGAGCTGGCCCTTTTCCTCCAACGATTGGATCTACCCCAAAAAAAAAAACGGAAGTGGGGGGCGGGGTACCCAGCACTTGTACCGTACCCCTCTCCCTCTGGGGGAAACCGTAAATCGGACCTGAAGGTACAAGCTTGCATCTGCAAATGCAGAAAATAATTACTTTTCGGCACATTTTGCGGGCGCATTTTACATCATTGTGATGCTAGAGAATGCGCCGTGATTGGTGTGTTTTTTTTTTTTTTTGCACAATGCTGGCGATCAATCAAATGTGGTGTAGGAATAGAATAGGAGTACCTTGTCGTGCGCGCTGGTAGAGGGGGGGGGGAACTTGGCAGCTGGTACTTCACCTTTCTATCCCTACACCCACCATTTTCGAGTTGCCGGCTACCCGTTTGCGAAAATAAAATAAAAATAAAAATAAAGAGATGATCCAAGATGTGCGCTATAGTGAAATGGAGGGGGCGGGTCAGTGTTGGGGAATATCGGTAGTTGGTTCGCATGCGACCCAGATACCGGGTTTTTTGTCACGATCTTCCAGGCGGAGGAGTTGGGCCCATGCCAAGCTTGAACTCTCGGGCCGGCAAAGTTGACCGATCTACAGACGGCGGGAAGATCAGACAGATCGTAGCCCGTCCCCTCCAATACGTGACGTGTCCTTGGATGCTAGGATTGTCAGCTTTTTGCTTTTTCATTCTGCTGGTTGGTCCAGGCTCTCACAGGCTTGCATGTTCGGGCAATGATCTCCCCCCCCTCTCATACGTAAGTCCTTGGATGGTAGGGGTGTCCAGGCTCACAGCTTGCATTGTCGGGCCAGTCATGTTCTCCCCTCCATGGTACGGTACCATTTTGCTTTTCATTTCTGTTGTTCAGCTCCTCCCCGAGTCCAGTTTTGCTTGTCATTCGGTTGGTTGATTCAGGCGTGATCACAGCTTGCATGTCGGTCTCTCCGTATCGGTTTTGCACTTTCATTCTGTTGGTTGATTCAAGTGTGATCAACAACTTGCACTTTCATTCTGTTGGTTGATTCAGGCGTGATCAACAACTTGCATGTCGGGGCTAGTCATGTTCTCCCCTCCGATACAGGGCTAGTTCTGTTCTCTCCTCTCTCCTCTCTCTCCTCCAATACGCAAGTCAACTCGGGATTGGTAGGTAGCAGTTTTGCTTTTCATTGTATTGGTTGTTCAGCTCACGCTCACAGCTTGCATGTCGGCGGTGGCTATGCTCTCTCCCTCCTCCAATAGACTCGCCTCAGTCTGTCTCTGGAATGACGGTGACCGAATTCCTTTTGCTTTTCATTCTGTTGGTTGATCCAGGCGTGATCACATCTTGCATGTCGGGCTATGATCTGCCCCCCCCTCCGATGCGTCTAGGCTCACAGCTTACATGTCGGGCTCTACTCTCCCCACTCCGATATGTCCAGTTGCATGTCGGGCTCTGCTCTCCCCCCTCCGATACGTCCAGTTGCATGTTCGGGCTATGCTCTTCCCCCTCCGATACGTCCAGTTGCATGTCGGGCTTATGCTCTTCCCCCTCCGATACGTGAGTCCAGACTCAAAGCTTGCAGATCTTTTCCCCCAGTGTCTGCGCCGACAGCTTGAGCGAATGCCGGGCACCCTTTCCAGCCCCGACCGCGTCCGGCACCGGCCAAGTCCCACTGACCAAGTCCACCGACCAAGTCCACCGACACCGACCAACTCCAGCGACCAACTCCAGCAACCAACTCCACTGAAAAGCTCCACCGACCAACTCGACCGATCAACGCCTCACATCACAACAAGAAACAAACATTTGCAATTGAACGTCAACACTCATTTCATCGTCGCATTTCACATGATTCCAATGCTAGAGACTCCTCCGTGACAGTTGTATTTTTTATGCATTTTTTTTTAAAATGTTGGCGGGCAATAAATGGATTTATGGGAGAGAAAGGAACAACAGCTCTAAAGTGCCTCTTGTCATATACATACACATGTATAGTGAGAAGAGGTACTTGGAGCTGTTGTTCCTTTCTCTCCCATAAATCCATTTATTGCCCGCCAACATTTTTAAAAAAAACACGGGAAAAATTGACGAGAAATACAACTGTCTTGCCATCATAACCATGTAAAAATGCAGTCGTAGAATGTGCCGAAATGTTAAAAAGAAGTCGTCGCATTGTTCAATTGGGGGGGGTCATGTCGGGGCGCTGAGAGTTGGGGGCCCGCTCAAGCATCACTGAAATAAACTCCACTGATCAACGCTCACATCGCAACGAGAGAACAACAAATCTTCCACCAAACAAAAATAATTGTATTTCAGATATTGCGCCATTATTAGGGCTGAACTGCTGCGACTAGTAGTATATGCCGGAAAATTCTTCTTCATAGCCAAAAATCGAAATCGGGACTTGATTGGTATTGGATCCTGGCCGACGGACTTGATTGGTGTTGGACCCCGGCCGACGGACTTGGTTCGTGTTGGATCCCGGCCATGGGAGTTGCCTGGTGTTGTAGCGGCATTCCGGCCTCGGGAGTTGGTTGGTATTGCAGCAGCATCCCGGCCTCGGGAGTTGATTGGTCTTCCAAAGGCATCCCGATCTCGAGAGTTGATTGGTCTTGCAGAAGCATCCCGGCCATGGTTGGAACATTCGGTGGGGGAAACATGGGGTAACCCGGCCGAGGAAACACTGGGTCACCTGACGGAGCAGTGGCCGGGAGGTAAGCGTTCGGGAGAGGTAGCTGATTTGGGTACATTGGCTGCCCGAGCGTGTTCGTGAATGAGGGGTCCACAATAACGTCGTCCACAATAACGTCGTCCAATAGCGACATCATTTGTGATTGCAAGTCGTCTGTCATAGCATCGTCCAATAGCGAAAACATTTGTGATTGCAAGTCGTCTGTCACAGCATAGTCCAACGACGACAACTCTTGTAGTTGCAAGCCTTCTGTCACAGCATGAGCATGGTCAAACGACGACGACAACCCTTGTAGTTGCAAGCCTTCTGTCACAGCATGAGCATAGTCAAACGACGACGACGACGACAACCCTTGTGGTTGCAAGCCTTGCTGTAGTCCATCCGACGCCGAGCTGCGCGCTTCTGGGGGGTTCTTGGGCATATGCCACCTCGACGCTCTCGGGGGCGGCAATGGGATAAGCTCGGTTTGCGCCCTTGCATCGAGCTGCGGGGCTCGCCGTAGTGCATCGGCCGCCGGCTCGCTTCGCGCTTCTGGCACATCGGGGTCTAATGATGGCAACTCTCGTGGTTGCATGGCTCGCTGTAGTGCCATTACCGCCTCGCTTGGCGCTTCTCCGAGGTTCTTGGGCCCATACACTGCCGACGCTTTCGGGCGGCGCGGCAATTGGGAATTTTCGGTTTGCGCGAGCTGCTGCAGTGAACTTTGGATGTAATCGTAAGTGAAGCCGTTCCTATTGAGAATAGTACGTAGGCGCCTGATTTCGTCCGAAAGCCTCATGTTTTCCGAAGAAATCATGTTCTTTTCTTCGGTAAGCCTCATGTTTTCCGAACCAACCTTCCCAGCAGCCCCCAGGACAGTCGCAGAGGCTTTAATGCCCTCGACTTGGTACAATCGGATCCTATTTTCGAGATCAAGGAAAAGTTCCTTCCTCCGAGCTCTGGATCTGCGCTGATTGTTTCTGAGTCGGTCAAGGGTCGCTTGCTTCGAGAAGTTAGAAAGCGAGCTGGGTGGGATATGGTGGATAATACCTACATATGTCTCTTGCTTTCCCTCTTGCTTTTTACCTGTCATCAGGGTGGATGAAAGCTTTGCCGAAAAAGAGGTAGCAAGGTTGGGTTGGATAATCCAGACCCTTTCGTGATACTTTGAGAAGGTAAGGAGAGCCTAGAGAGGACGCTCGTGTTAGCTAGCGACGCGTGACTCCTGGCGGTTGAAAACCCGATTGGAAATGTGGATGACGACGTACAGCTTCTCGTTCTTGGTAGGCACTGATATTGTGAACAGTTACAGATTGTAAAAAAATGGGACAGATTTGGCAAAGATTTGGCTGACCTACCTGTGCGGGGAAGAGAGGGACTATTGTATTGCTGAGAACGAGAACATAGGCCTACATGCAAGCTGTGAGCCTGGATCAACCAACAGGATGAAAAGCAAAACTAGTACCTACCATCCAAGGACTTACGTATTGTAGGAGAGAACAGAACTAGCCCTACACGTCAGCTGTGAGCCTGGACATCCAACAGAATTAAAAAAGCAAAACTGGTACCTACCATCCAATGACCTGGATGAGTGCTCTGAAAAGCTGTTGCGTGTGGTGCTGCGTGTTGCTACTGGTCAGTGTGAGACAGGAAAGTCTTGGCACTCCAAGAAGCGGTGGGAAGTGGTTGGGCAGATCAACGACGGCGAGCAACTTTTCTCTTTTTCTCCCGTCCTCTGTTAAGTCTCACACCCCACACCCCCCTCCACGACATACTGTTGTACGGGATTGCCCGGGACCTAGGTAAGGGAACCTAGGTAGTCTGAGACAAGGAGGTCGCGAGGCTTGAGACAAGGATATCACGAGGCTTGAGACCGGATACAGCCTCTTCCGAAGGCCTTCGGCATCTAGGTAAGATAAATGGGAAGCCTTTCAGCCCGGGTAGTTAGAAGAATTAAGACGCGATAGTATCACGAACCCAAACAGGCCCAAATGGGTCACAGGCAGAAGGGCCGCTTGTTCAGTTCGTCGCACTGCGTAAAGTTAGTTATGGTCAGAAAAGGAGGGCATGTGTTAGGCGCGTCGAGGGTGGCAAGGTGATGAACGACAGGTCCTAAAACTAAAGGAGGGGTTGACGGTGACGAGGTCGAAAGATGTCTTGTTAGCAGCAAACAAAATCCCACGCAGCACGCTCAGCGAGTGTCTTGGAAGCACGGTAGGCTGTGGACGGAGATGGATTGATCTCCTCAATAGTGACGGGATTCCAGCTGGCTTCGCTAACTCACCGATTTTGAAATGAAAAGGGCTTGCAGTGTGCAGCACGGCAGCTTCTTGTTTCAGCTTGCCCGACTCGTCCTGCTCATTGCTGTTAGTCTTAGAATTTAATAAACAAAAGCCAGTGCCACGTACATCATCGTCGTCGTCGTCGGTAGGAGCCTTGGGGGAGAAGAAGTTGAAGAATGACTCCGTGGGAACAGTCTCCTTCACAATGCGAGTCTGCTTAGTGTCTAAATGGTTTTGTTAGCCGAGTCTATTCCAAGTGGCCCAACGCGGACGGGAATCAAGGATATGGCGCCATCTCTTACTCTTATTGCGCTGCTTCTTGCTCTCGGCGCGGACAGTAGGGTCCTTGCCAGGCAACCACTGGATCTTGACACCATCAGCTTCAGCCACCAGCGTCAAGGCTTAGTTCGCACTTGTCCGCCATATCCACAGCTAGCCAACCTACTGCACCCGGATCTTCAAGAACTGGAAACGAACCACCTGCAACCAAAGTGAGGATCCTGAAGTAGAATGGACTAACCAGAGCGAATAGGAGATCGAAAGAGGAAAGAGGGAAGGGAGGCGAGGAGAAGCAATACCCTACAGGCGAGAGCAAGCAACAGCACGAAAGTGCAATGAAGCGCAGGCGAACTAGATGGAGTGGCGAGAATAAATGTGGTGGAGGAGAGTGAGTAAAGTGTACTGCGCAGTCCGAGACAGAAGCGGCACTGCTTTGACACCCGACCCCACGATGCAATCGGCTCGTCCGCTGTCCTAGGCTGTTTGTGCAGGTCAGCACAGAGAAGGGAGTTTTCTGGGCTTGGTGATGAAGAGGAAAGCTTCTTAGCACTCGTCTGGGCGAAAAGCGACTCGGGCTTGACTCTGTACAAAGATAGGCGGTCAGTTGATTTGAGCATACATAAGGGGGGGGGACAGTGGGATCACATACTTGTTGGCATGCTTGTTGCGCAAAGTGTTGATCTTGGTGGTGCAAGGGAGAGAGATGGGATGTTAGCGATAACAAAAGTGAAAGTGCATGCAGCATGCTTTCCCTCAGGTCCCTAAATCGAGCTTTGTTGGGGGGAGCTTCTGTGAACTTTAGGCTTCAGCTGCTAGCTAGCCCCCCCTTTATTCAGGAAGCTTCTTTCCCTCAGGTTCCTAAATTGAGCTTTGTTGGGGGCATGCACGTTGCCTCGCTCCTACGTGAATCGAGCTTCTGTGAACTTTAGGCTTCAGCTACTGCAGCTTCTTTCCTACCCGAAAGTTAGTGACAAAAACGAGGTAACTGCGTCCCGGTTTCTCAGCTTTGACTTGGAGAGGCTGGACGAGAGACGCCCCCTGGGAGATACAGATATGGATACAGTTGAAGTGAATCTATTGAGGACCGGTGGGATTCTTCGCTTCTTTTTGCCGTGAGGGGCTAGAAGTTGACACAACAGTTCGCCTCACTCAGTATTCACCAATAGCCTCGATAGACTAACCAATTCAGAGAGATGCTACAATATACTGCACCTCGAACCAGTAAGATAGTACGCCGGAAGTGATGTAGTAACAGCGTCAAGGTCGTCAATTGGCCCGGCGTTCACAGTCTCATTTGTGCAGAGTGTCGCATGCCTCCATTTTACTGTAGCGTACAGTTGTTTGGCAAAATTGGTGGATATGAGAAGAGGAACAGAGCTGTTGCGCCTTTCTCTGCCATACACTCATTGATTGCCCGCCAACATTTTGCCAACCACCAAAAAAAAGAGAGAAAAAAATGCAACTGTCACGGGGGAGTCTCTAGCATCATAATGATATAAAATGCGACCCTAAAATGTGCTGAAATGTAATCATTTTGTTCATCAACAAGTAACTGATGCGTGCCTAGATCCGTAACAGAGAGACTGTCCAGCCTTATCGGCCTCGTCACATGACTTTTCTTAATTGGCCTTGTGGCTACTGTAATCTGTTGCTGCCGCATATTCTGCCGCCGCCGCCACTTAATATACTCGGGGGGGATAGCCTTAAGGGGTTATGTCTTAAGTTCTGTGTAATAGAAGGCAATATTCATCATCATCTTTAGCCCAGATAGCTCAAGTTCTCTTACTATCCTGCATTTTCTTGAAGTTGAGATTCCCTTGCCGTAAAGGTTCCATGGCACCGCAATTTCGTGCGTCGGGCTTCTTGGGCCCATTCGCTTGATGCTCAGCTTTCTACTGGGTGCGGTATTGTGTTGAGTTGTCTTCGTGACCGCCTCACCGCTCAACCAAGGACGAGCCGCACGAGCCGCAGCTGCACGGGATTTAGCTGAGATTGCAGTCATTTAAATACTGTTACTCAGAGATGATGGGGTTTTTAATTTAACGTCAATTGGGCTTAAATTGAAGAAGTTGTGATGGACGAGTCGATTCGTATGCGACGCGGTTACGGGTAATGTTACTAGCGGAAAGGTGGGCAGCAGAAAGCAGACTCATCGGGTACGTTATTAGATAGAGAAAGTCTTGATAATATAAAATGCGACCGTAAAATGTATCGAAATGTAATTATTTTGTTCAATTGAAGATGGAGTGACTGTGGTCGAGTCGGTTACATGTTACCACTGAATCTCGAGCTGAGCCAGCACTACTGTGCGGTGTTCTACATAGCCAAAATATAAATGCTCCGGAACCGCTGAAATTTGCTGAAACTTAGCATGGAAAACGTCTCAAGGTCATGGATTTCGGATCATCAATTGGAAAATTGGTGCATAGCGTAGTTGTTGAGATATCGCTCTCGTTGTCAACATAGCCATGCCTTTGAAGCTCTGGGAAGTCACACCAGCCTACCATATACAAATGCTCCGGAACCGCTGAAATTTGCTGAAACTTAACAAGGAAAACGTTTCAAGGTCATGGATTTCGAATCATTAATTGGAAAATTGGTGTATAGCGTGGTTGTTGAGATATCGCTCTCGTTGTCAACATAGCCATGCCTTTGCAGCGAAGGAAAATCTGGGTAGTCAGACTAGCCTATCCTATACAAATGCTCCGGAACCGCTGAAATTTGCTGAAACTTAGCAAGAAAAGCCTTTCAGGGTTATAGATCTCGGATCATCAATTGGAAAATTGGTGTATAGCGTGGTTGTTGAGATATCGCTCTCGTCGCCAACACAGGATTCGACGTCCGCCCTCGAAGCCGATTCTGCCCCTGTGCCATCCTTGGGCGATACAGAGACTAAGGCAGTTGGTCTGAGATGATAGAAGATTGGTCATTGGTCACATCATAGGTGGGGTAGTGCAATTGGCCGTGGTATTGCGTCCATCCCAGGGCAAGGAAGTAGTCGCCCACCCGTTTCCCCGTTAATCTCAGCTTCGTAAAGTCCATAGGCAGTGACATAAAGTCTAGCCGAGAAGGACGTCGATCTCAACTGCAAATTCTTTTCTGGACAGGTTCTCGGGCTGAGGCTTGTCGGTATCAGTGTCTGACCAAGGAGCGGAAATTAAGTTGCTTGTCCAGTCTTGTCGACTAAGCAATCATATGGATGACATTGATAAGATACTGATAAGATATGGATAAGATATGGATAAGACATTGATAAGATATGGATAAGACATTGATAAGATATGGATAAGATATGGATAAGATATGGATAGGATATGGATAAGATATGGATAAGATATGGATAGGATATGGATAAGATATGGATAAGATATGGATAAGATATGGATAAGATATGGATAAGATATGGATAAGATATTGATAAAATATTGATAAGAACCTCAACGGAAGACGGGCTCCCAGGGAAGAAACTCGGGCTGATCATTTCCGCGATCGCGGACGCGAACAGAATATCGCTTTCTTGGAGCTGAGAGACTTGGTTACTGGCCATGGAACAAGGTGCGACTCCGGAGAAGAGACGCGCGTCGAAAATTTAATGACAGTTTCCAAGCCGTTGGTCTCGCTCAGTTCGATTTCATATTCTGCTTGCTCGAAATTCTGGGGCACGTTGTGAAAGCGCCAGGAAATTCGAGGCTTCGTTTCGTGAACACCAAGGGCGTAATGTTCAAGGCGAACATCAACCACAGATGAACCATTGAGTCAATAATTTCGGAAAAGAAATTGACAGCTCCGTGCTCAAGTGACCATCCTGCTTCAGTCCCGTCGCGGACCTAGACCATCTTTACTTGAACAGATTCGGGGACCTTTCCAGCGGAAAGGTGGGCAGCAGAAAGCGGACCTACCGGGTACGTTATTCGATAGAGAGAGTCTCGAGCATTATAATGATATAAAATGCGACCGTAAAATGTATCGAAATGTAATTATTTTGTGCCAATTGAAGATGTTGCTGTAGTGATGTTAGAGTTCGTCGGCGGAGTTTGACTGCATAATGCAAATCGAGCGTGCCTGATCAAGAGATGGGTCTTTGCTTACATTCCTGGGCCCATTTGTGAAGAGAAATATGTTGTTGAATAGAGAGAGTCTCAAGCATTATAATGATATAAAATGCGACCGTAAAATGTATCGAAATGTAATTATTTTGTGTCAATTGAAGATGTTGCTGTTGTGATGTGAGAGTTGGTGTGTGGAGTTTGAGCTGCACAATGCAAATCGAGTGTGTCTGATCAAGAGATGGCTCTTTGCTTACATTCCTGGGCTCATTTGTGAAGAGAGATACGTTGTTGAATAGAGAGGGTCTCAAGCATTATAACAATATAAAATGCGACCGTAAAATGTATCGAAATGTAATTATTTGGTGTCAATTGAAGATGTTGCTGTTGTGATGTAAGAGCTGCAAACCGCAAATCTAGCGTGCCTGATCAAGAGATAGCTTTTGCTTACATTTCTGGGCCCATTTGTGAAGGGAAATACGTTGTTGAATAGAGAGAGTCTCAAGCATTGTAATGATATAAAATGCGACCGTAAAATGTATCGAAATGTAATTATTTTGTGTCAATTGAAGATGTTGCTGTTGTGATGTGAGAGTTGGTGGGTGGAGTTTGAGCTGCACAATGCAAATCGAGTGTGTCTGATCAAGAGATGGCTCTTTGCTTACATTCCCGGGCCCATTTGTGAAGAGAAATATGTTGTTGAATAGACAGAGTCTCAAGCCTTGTAATGATATAAAATGCGACCGTAAAATGTATCGAAATGTAGTTATTTTGTTCAATTGAAAATGTTGTTCTTTGTCGAGAAAAAACAGCGCCCACCTTTTTTCCTACCCTGAAGTTAGTGACAAAACCCGGTAACTGTGTCGCATGCCGTATCCGGAACCGTTCAAATTTGATGAAACTTGGCATGGAAGGCGTTTCAGAGTCATGGATTTCGGAACATCAATTGGAAAAATTGGTGCGTGGCGTGGTTGTTGATATATTGCTCTCGTTGCCAACATAAGGAAAATCTCGGGAACCAAGACAGACCGGCCTACCCTACTCTCCATCTGTGAGGCCCAATTGCAAGCCGGCGGACGAAGGTTGATAGTAAATTCGAGAATCACTACCTCTCATGTTGATGCTTTCCAAAATGGAGGTAATTTTTGAGTACATGCCTACAAGAACAATATTAGCCACCATCACTTATCTAAAATGGGTTCTTGTTTCCATCATAGTTAAAGAATTCCCCGGAATCCTCAGGAGTAAGATCGTTCAAGATCTTCATGCAGTTGGTGGCAGACTTCTCAATTGTGAGGTTCTCTAGGTCAGGCTTGTACTTTGCAATCCACTCGGTGATTCCATTGCCAATTTCGGTAACACCAACCCAACCTGCAAATTCCAATTTGTCAGTATATCGAAGAACTCGTCAAGCCTATTGATAGCATCTGAGGCAGGATCAAACACAACAGGGTGAATCAGGGCAAGGGTCACTCCTCCAGAAACCCCTACGCAGCTCCGTCTGGCTGAGCACCCTTTGGGGAAATCGAGGCGCGCGGACGGTTTACCGTCGTGCCAACAGCTCCTACTTCCTCTTATCATATATACATATGTATATGGATATGATAAGGGGAAGTAGGAGCTGTTGGTATGTGGCCAGACAGAGACACATCCCATGTCCGAGCAGGTGGGCTGCATCACGTTGCCGAACGAGTTCTTCGACAAGGGGGAGTTCTTGTTCATGGGTGAAGATGGGTACTTCGAGAAGACCAAGATAATCGAGGGCGATGTAGTAGCGTATGAGAGATGCCCAATCGCAAGGTGTTGATAGCGCTCTGCTGATGGTGGTCAAGAGGGCGAAGAGCGGCGAGGCCTCGATGAGAGTGCCACTCGACGTCTGCAAGATGAACAACACCAACTTCGACGGCGACGAGGCCTGGCTCTACAAGCCCGGATCGTCTGATGCCGACTTCGAGCTCAGATCGGCATGGAGAAGGTGTGTGGGTAGACGGAGGACGTGAGAGCGTGTGCTCTAAGTTGTCCAAGCTCGTTGATGAAGCTGGTGGTGATCCTGACTTGGACCCTGCCATGTACACGGCAATGCCACTCGAGGAAGGATATGATTGAGCATCCCGGAGGTGAGATGTACAACATCTTGATGCTGAAGCCGTACAGCTGGAACGTCATAGGCAAGACCACATTCGAGCAGCGGTACTGGCGTACATGTGTGAAGAGGTCGATGGATGGCAATAACCAACTCGACCATGGGTAAGCACGGCATTGGAGATTCGTACATGCAAATGCGCAACGCCATGATGATGGGGAACAAATGTCCACAAGGACAGCCAGTCTGTACTAGAGGGACATTGGCATGGCCAAGCATATCAAGACTGGCTGCAGACCGTCCTTGGTTGAGCGGTGAGGCAGTCACGAAGAGACAACTCGACGCAACACCGCACCCAGCAGAAAGCTGAGCATCACAGAGGTTGCCGCCGTGCACAAGGCAGCTGTGCCCCGCTCACGAATGTCTATATCAATTGAAAGCTGGATAGAAGCTGCCTTCATCAAGGAATAAAGGGAGCCAGCCAGCAACTCTAATAGTCGCCGAGGAGCGGGCTATGATTACATTCATCCTGACCGTCGGAGATCTAGTACTTTGGCTGAGATCTCTTCAGCCTCATCGTATCGGCCCTGTGCGTGGTACGTCGCCGCGAGGGACTCCATGCTCCAGATCGTATCGGGGTGCTTCTCCCCAAGCACCTCCCGTTGGAGATCCAGTGCGTGATCCTTTAACGTCCCAGCCTCGTCATATCGGCCCTGCGCATGGTATGTCGCCGCGAGGGACGCCATGCTGCTGATGGTATCGGGGTGCTTCTCCCCAAGCACCTCCCGTTGGAGATCCAGTGCATGATCCTTTAACGTCCTAGCCTCGTCATATCGGCCCTGCGCATGGTACGTCACCGCGAGGGACGCCATGCTCCAGGTCGTATCGGGGTGCTTCTCCCCAAGCACCTCCCGTCGGAGATCTAATACTTTGACTGAGATCTCTTCAGCCTCATCATATCGGCCTTGCGCATGGTACGTTGCCGCAAGGTCCGCCATGCTCCTGATCGTATCGGGGTGCTTCTCCCCAAGCACCTCCCGTCCGAGATCTAACACTTTAACTAAGATCTCTTCAGCCTCATCATATCGGCCTTGCGCATGGTATGTTGCCGCAAGGTCCGCCATGCTCCTGATCGTATTGGGGTGCTTCTCCCCAAGCACCTTCCATCTAAGATCTAATACTTCCCGATAAATGCCTTTAGCCTCATTATAGTGACCCTGCATACCGTATGTAGTTGCAAGGTCCGCCATGCTCCTGATCGTATCGGGGTGCTTCTCCCCAAGCACCTTCCATCTGAGATCTAATACTTCCCGATAAATGCCTTCAGCCTCATTATAGCGACCCTGCATACTGTATATAGTTGCGAGGTCCGCCATGCTCCTGATCGTATCGGGGTGCTTCTCCCTAAGCACCTCCCGTCGGAGATCTAATACTTTGACTGAGATCTCTTCAGCCTCATCATATCGGCCTTGCGCATGGTACGTTGCCGCAAGGTCCGCCATGCTCCTGATCGTATCGGGGTGCTTCTCCCCAAGCACCTCCCGTCCGAGATCTAATACTTCCCGATAAATACCTTCAGCCTTATTATAGCGACCCTGCATACCGTATGTCGCCGCAAGGCCCGCCATGCTCCTGATCATATCGGGGTGCTTCTCCCCAAGCATCTTCCGTCGGAGATCTAGTACTTTAACTAAGATCTCTTCAGCCTTATCGTATCGGCCCTGCGTATGGTACGTCGTCGCAAGGTTCGCCATGCTCCTGATCGTATCGGGGTGCTTCTCCCCAAGAATATTCTGTCGGAGCCGCCACGCCCTTTCATCTACAGGTTCTCTCTCCCTCCATCGTCCCTGATCATAGAGAAAGCTCGATACTCGACTGAGTAATCCTGATGTATCAAGCCCTGTCCCGCTCACCTCTGCCCACTCTCCTACTCGTATAGCATGTGCCATGTACCGCCTGCATTGTGCCCATGGCTTTCCTTCCGATATCGGGAAGAGGTTGTCTACCATTTGTAAAGCTATACTGGAATAGTATGCTTCACCATTTCCCGCTCCGCTCTCCCTGCCCCCTGTCTCACCTAGGACCATCTCCATTGGCCCTCTTACCCTTACCCTCAGCCCATACCGTATAGCTTCTTGCACAAGCTTGTGCATCTCATAGCTTCGCCCCCCATCCTCTTTCCAACGCAAGCTGAGGAAAGAAAACTCCTTCAATCGCATAATTGCCTGCTGCACCTCAACGTCAGTAGCTTGCCTGGTTGAGTCCTCATTGACAATGCTATGTCGACTAGCCGCCGCCATCAAGTCATATGGTATGTCTTGGCTGTCTACATACGCAATCACATGGAGGATCCGGTACGACATCTTGCTCTCCGCTCGAATCCGCTCTATCGAGATCCTCCACGTCTCAAGCACGCTGTTCGACACCTCCGGCCGTCGATGTCGGTCAGAGTCGCTTATCTTCAGTACTTCCCATCGAGTTTTGCCTTGCCTAAGGAGGGATAGGTATTCCTCGATCGTCATCGACATACGCCGTATGTACGCGCCGGCTTGTGAGATCGCCAACGGAAGGCATTGCAGTTCTTCCAGAAGAGAATTCATCCCTACCTCCTCAGAAGTCCAAGGATTGTTTCTGGTCCTTGCGAGGAGTGTTATTGCCTCATCCATAGCCATAGACTGCACCTCAATACCTTGACGCGATCCAACAAGCGTGCCAGCAATGTGGGCGTCGCGACTCGTCCATAGTATTGTCTCTCGCGATGTATGAGGGATATATTTGCCTAGATTCTCTTTTGTTGCTTCTTGTGCTTGGCCTACTCCGAATAACCCCAGGTCATCAGCGTTATCGAGAACCATCACCGTTTTCGACCGTTCTCCAATCTTACTACAGACCGCATCAAGCAGATCCGACCCATCAAGCCGGTCGTCGACTCCAAGCTTCTTCCCGATTGTCTTATAATCAGACATAAAAGTCGCTTCGTTATCTGCATGCACCCAGAAGACGCAGCATTCGTCATCCTCGTCGCACCGTCGATACGCATAATCCAGTGCGATCTGCGTTTTACTTGGTTCGTCAGCACCTTCGTGCGTAATTTTACGCAAGAGTGCCATTTAAGGTGGAGACTTACCCTGACCCTCCTAAGCCCCAAAGGGCAGCACTATGAAATCCTGACGTTTGCGGTAAAAGCTTGTCTAGTCGGTCGATGAGATCCCCACGATGGACCATGTCCTCGTTGCGGGGATATGGAATGACGCGGACGACTTCGGCGCGGGCCGGCCGGTGGGGCAAGTGGTAGTGAACGTTGCCCTGAATGTTGCCCTGGTTGATGAAGTTCTGGTCGCGGAGTTGGTTATGACTGAAGTCGCGCCGGTGGTCTCCCCCATCTGCTGCCATTATGACAGTAACTCAGTTCAGACCTACTGAGCAACTTGAATCACGCAGGTGTAGCCTGCGGCTACGGATGGAACCGCTGACGCAACCCACTTCAGCTCCTCACGTGACGACGTCCTGCAGCAACGCAAAAGAGTGCGACACCCACTACATGGAGTCGATGGACAGGATCAAGTCCAACTTGCGCATCTCGTACATTGGCGTCATCGAGGTCAGACACAGGTTCAACCACGGGGTGATGTTCCTCGACAGGCGTATGGACTCCATCGCATCCAGGAGACTCGCCCTCAAGCACGTGGTTCTAGTCGCCAAGACGATACCGGCTGTTGTAGCCGGAGTAGAGGCTCCCGTTGTCAGTACGGCTGGGTTTGTCCGCGACGGACAGTGCGAACTTGACGAGCGCTGAGAGTGTCACCTCTTGTCGACTAAGCAATCATATGGATAAGGCATTGATAAGATATGGATATAATATTGATAAGACACTGATAAGAAATGGATAAGAAATGGATAAGATACCGATAAGATGATGATAAGATGTTGATAAGAGGTGGATAAGATGATGATAAGATGTTGATAAGATGTTGATAAGAGATTAGTGATAAGATGTTGATAAGATGTTGATAAGAGATTAGTGATAAGATATCGATACGATATTGATAAGATAATGATAAGATATTGATAAGAACTTCAACGGAAGACGGTTCGCTCCCAGGGAAGTGGTCATGACATCAGGAAGGTCAAAGACCTTGCCAAGGGCGGCATGAGGCGGCATGAGCCAGAGCTTGGTCACGGTATAGGGAAGGGTCAAAGTCCCGAGCGATCTGGTACAAACCCTCCTGGATATCAACAACGAGGAGAAGCTACATCATGTCAGTCTAACTACTTCAATTTTCAGTTTTCAGAGCGGCATCACTTACAGCATCAGACTGGTTCAGTCGCTCGAAGGTGAAAGCTATCGAGGCTGTTAGTCAAAGAGCTCCTCCACTAACTTTGAGGGGAAAGGGTTGGTCAAGGGAATGATGGTAAAAACGTACGCTCGAGCTCCTGGTGAACAGATTGCTTGTCGGCGAGGGCGCCAATGGAGAAGAGGCCAGCGGCCAGGAAAGAAGTGCACTTCATCTTCGAGGAACGAGGTCGAGAGACGTTAAAAATTGACAAAAGAAGACTTTTGGACTCTGCTTGGAGGGATGGATGCTCGTTGCTGAGAGTGTCACCTCTATGTCGCTGTACGAGACGATTCGGGGGGTGGGGGGTGGGAGGGTGTAGCAAACAGAGGAGGATTGAAGCTGGGCGATCCTCAGTTGAGTGCTGGGCGACTCTTGGTTGAGTGCTGGGCGATATTCGGTTGACTGCTGGGCGATTTTGGGCGATTTTGGCGGGTTCGTAACAGAAAGGCGACGCTTTGCCCCACACCCACGGCCAATAGCAACACACAGCACCACGAGCAACATCTTTTTTCTCCAAAATCCCAGCCTGTTTTCAGCATCCAGCAACTCTTTTTTTTGTACACCCCCACAGCACAACAGTAGGTCGAACTGGCGATTCTGCCTTGGCCACATAAGACAGTTTCGTGTGCATCGAGGACTCCGTCAACAAGTCCGACAGGTCTGACGAACCTGACGTTGATATTGATGATGATAGCAGCGATGAGGATGAAGATGAAGATGATGATTCTGACGACGATTCTGATAATGGTAATGATGACCAAGATGATAATGCTAATGGTAAGCGGAGGATATAGGTTTTTCATGCTCAATCAGATGACCGGACTCTTCATCTGCCTCATCGACGACAAAAAACCCATCGGTGTTCCATCTCCATGGTCCTCCTTACCAACTTCACGAGCGCTGAGAGTGTCACCTCTATGACGCTGGGTGATCCGCAGAACTGCAAGAGTCGGAGGCGTATGGAGTGATACGGCGGCGTTCAAGGAGCATTCATTGTGGTATTAACGCAAACTTGCGCTTTACCATATGCTTAGCGTATGAGGTTCGTTGTAAAGGGAAGATTTCATTGTATCCACCGATCCCGACCACCATCGACTCACCCAAGCGGTGGATGATCAAAAAGACCGAGAGAAGATTTGACGGCATACGAGCGTCCCAGAGGGAAGTCGACATCGTCACGTCCTAACAGACGAACATGTTCATGGATAAGGGTGTCAAGAATTCAGTACGCACCAAATAAACTGCAGTGGAGAACGAACCTTGATCAGCGTAACATCCCTTCAATATTGTAGTTGTCCATTTGATATCGAACCTAGTATAATCAGAGGGGCACTTATCTCCTGGACAGTGGAAAGTATGAGTGAAATGAGATGATTTCTGGAAGTTTAGACTGACCAGTTCTTAGAATCCTAAAGATATGTCGGCGACTAAAAGAGATTTGAACTATTGGATTGAACTTGCAAAACTGCTTGAACGAAGCGGAATCAACGCATTGTTTCTCGCTGACACCTATGGAGGATATGAATACGTATGAAGGGAATTTGGACAATTGCATTCGAAGGGCGGCACAGTGGCCGATGACGGACCCGACTATTGTAAGATTTCTTTTCAAGAAACAGCTGCCAACAAAAGAATCTGACGCTATCAAGCCCATAAGTGCCATGGCTGCGGTGACCAAGAACCTCGCCTTTGGCATCACAGCGTCGACTTCCTTTGAACCTCCTTTTCTGCTTGCCAAAAGATTCTCTATTCTGCATCACTTTACGCGACGTCGAATTGGTTGGAATATTGTAACATCTTGGAAAAAGGCAGCGTTCAAGGCTATGGGCTTAGACACCCCGATCGAACATGACGAGAGATACCTCCAAGCAGATGAGTATCTCCGAACGATACAAGCGTGGTCCCGCGTAATATCAACACGAATGGGAGCCAAGAATGGTTCTGACACTGCGTAAAGGTCCCCTGGGATTGCGACGAGAGTGTTGTCGCTCGCACCCATTCTCGTTACGTCCCAACGCTTGTCGGCCCCATTGTTGAGCTTTGTTTGAGCGTTCATGAAGACCTTCGCAGAATGGCTGTTGAGGTTCTCCAGACAATGATTGTCAGCGAGTGGACTTTGAGTCAAGACTTGACAGTGATTCAGACGGAGACCATAGATTGCTTGGACTTGTTCTTCAAGGAAAAACCGTCGACATGCCCCCTCTAATTCAGCCTCTCCCATAACTAGGCGCGAGACTCGTTCAATGACAAGAGATAGGCAGAATAAATTGCAGCTTGTGTTCTCTTGACTTCGCCCTTCGCACCGTCCGTCGCCATCGTGCTCTCGGAGACTCCGCCCTCGATCAGCGTCCCGAAGTTGTCCAGGTCCGAAACTCTCGCCGCTTCAAGTTCTTCCTCGGTGCTCTCACCCTTGCTGCGTTGATGATTCTCTGGCGAAGCGCGTTCCGTGTTGCCGAGTTCTCTGAGGGTTGGTCTGGCCCCGTCATGGGCGGCCAGGGCATGTTCATCGGTTTCGAGGGTGTTCTCATTGTCATTGCTGTCTGGTCGCTCAACATATTCCACCCCGGTTTCTGCATGAAGCCCCTGCTCGAGATGGATGATGGTGGCCTCAAGGGGTTGTGGTGCTTCCGTGGACGTGGAAGCAACTCTTCCAAGAACGAGAGCATCGATTCGTTGCCGAACAAGCGCAAGGAGCTGTTTCTGTTGACGCTGACTGATGGCCTCACCGACAACTTGGTCGATCCGTGGGTCGTCATCATCATCGACACCCCCCCCATCAAGGCGGCTACGGTCTCGGAGTATGTCGCAATCATCGCTATCGTCTCGGGTGTCATCACCAAGTGGATGAGCTTGGCGTTGGTGGTCTGGACGCTCAATCCAATCAGTGTCGAGCTCAGGTTGCAGGTCGAGCACACGGAGTCTATTATGTCGGTGTTGTACAACTTCTGGTCTCAATTCCCGGGCCTAACTGTAGTCGAGTGGGTGGTCATGGACATGGGCTCGATCCATTCTATTTCGTTGGTGAAGGGTGTCGTTGGCGACTCTGACGTTAATGCTGTTGCCCCTGATGACCGTGCTTGATACCACGAGCTCGACGGTCCACATGGTGGCTATGGCGTTCTTGGTCACCCACCTGGTTAGTAGCATGAACTTACGCTCATGACCCTCGATGACTGGCGCTGAAGCCCAAAGATGCCCTAAACATCCCCACGAGCATCTTAGTGAAGCTGTCCAAGGACGGGACGCCCCTCCACCTGAAGAGTGCCGGCATCGCCTCAGCAGCACTCAGAGGTGGTAACTCCCTCGTGGCTTGAGTAGTGTAAGTCTGGACCAACTCGGTGGTCCTGATGAGCCTGTCTCTCTCCTGTTGGGCATGCTCGGTGGCCGACTTGACCCTGGGGGGCGTTCTTGGTCACGGTGTCGAAGCTTCATACGGAGTACATCGTGGTTGTGGTGTAGTGTATCGTCTTGGTTCCGATCACGGGTGTACTGCCAACCCGTGACTGGCGTACGCGCACGTAGCCACATCAGCATGTCTATGAGCATCGTGGGCACTGACGTCAGGACCATCGGCTCAAAGGTGAAGTGGTTAAGGGACCTCATCACCTCGTAGATCACCAGTGGAGAACTGGACGGGTTCGTGGCGAGGGACGCCATCGTCATCACGGAGTTGATAGCCATGGTCAACGAGAGTACATCCTGTCGTCATACCGCCATCAGAGGCAGGAATATCCACGGCTACGAGGGGCTGCCCAGCGACTGGAGCGAGATACCGGCGGTGGTCGAACAGATCGTCACGAACTTCGTCGGTCCTGTCAGCGCCGGCGTTAGCATGAGGGTGAGTGAGGTCATCTCCACCGCCTTGTGTGACATGATGTGTATGATTGATATCTAACGGCGAGATTGGCGGGGCGGACTTGATATATACCAACATAACCTCAGGTAGGCACCTGGCACTGACCAAGTTGGTGTTTGACTTGATGAGCAGAACCATCTTTATGGGCAGAGATGTACAGCTCCATCTATTCGTTAGTCATAACCTTAACACCGTTATGTTAAAGGTTCTAAACAATAATCTGTCCATAACCCCGCACATCTCGAGGGACTGGTACACAAACATTAATACGGCCAAGTTAATTAATATTAATAGGAGATAATACTGATCTGACTGATATCACGAACCTTAGGGATATCCTAATAAGCACCGAGGAGAAGATGCTAATTGAGTCCAGCCCGACAGATAGGATTTGGGGCATCAGATTCGCCGAGGACGATGCGATAGCCAACATGGACCACTGGGGGGAGAACAAGCTCGCTAAGGCTTTAATGACGGTGAGGAGCATCATAGTCGGACGGCTGGCGATGATGATCGATGCTCCGCTAGTAGATATACTCGAGCTGAACATGGCCGTGGCTAGTAATGGTGATGGTGTAGACCCCGCTGCTTCGTTCGGATCAACTTACCATCGTGCTGAGCTTGATGATGACCCTGACGACTTGGCGAACATATTTAGATATACGAACATAATCATGAACGCCTATCCATTCAGCGACCTATGCATCAACGTGGTCAGGAACAAGGTCACGATCGACAAGATGAACATGATGTGGGTCATCATATCCAGCTGGATCGAGGACGAGAGTATCAGCAGGTCCTGGGACAACACCGTGGCCGCCGTCTCGTTCAGGCTGGCCAAGGGCACCAACAGGCTGATCATCACCACAGACATGTCTCTAGCCATGGGCTGGGAGACGGTCGTCAACCTGGACTCGGACGAGCCGGGCAGCTCCCCGGGGATCATAACGAACCTGAGACAGGCGATCCAGAGGCTGAGAGCAGTCGGGATATCCGGCTACAGCCCACTGACGGTGAGGGGGTTGGGTATGACGGCCGACATCATCATGCCCAAGCTGCCGATCATCGGGTTGGACATCGAGGTGACCACCGACGAGAGGGCTGGCGGAATGCCTCTCTACCACGATCCGATCATCAGCGCGGTGGTGTCGAACGGAGGCTGGTAAGAAGGAGTTCACGGACAAGTGCTACTGTCTGCATGCGTTCGGCAAGTGCGGCAACATTGACTGGCCGGACGGCCGCAACGCGCACATCGTCAAGGTGTCGGGTAATGAGGAGATCACCAGAGAGATCTACAAGATCATCAACATGC
This sequence comes from Mariannaea elegans, assembly GCA_930272665.1. Taxonomy (NCBI): domain Eukaryota; kingdom Fungi; phylum Ascomycota; class Sordariomycetes; order Hypocreales; family Nectriaceae; genus Mariannaea; species Mariannaea elegans. Next base: position 11,263 of record CAKNEU010000145.1, on the reverse strand, counting down.
TATCGCCTGACTTCGCCAACATCCACAACGGCTTCAACTTCGACCTGAGGTGCTTGGCGGCATCCAGTGCGCTAGATCCGATCATGAGGCAGACATTCGTTGAGAAGAGGCTCGGCAACGTCGGGGTGGGACTCTCGTGGAAGCTCGACAATGGCGCCATGGTCGTCGACTCGATGTACACAGCTGGAACAAAGCCAACAGGCAACTGGCCATCATTGGCCCTCGCGAAGATGAGCACCAAATTCGACCTGCCTCCCAAGATGGACAGCGGTACCATGTCGATCAAGCCCGTCGGACAACGTCGACACCACGAACACCATCGAGTACAATGCCAGAGACGCGGACCTCCACGTGTGGCTGTCCAAAAACATGCTGATGTGTGAGCGTATATGCACCCGTGCTGGTGTCTCGAGGAGCACCATAACAGATGGCATCGCCAACAACACCGCGGTGATGATGTTCTGCGCCCAGCAGTCGGAGACGTTGAGGAGGGGGTTGATACTGAATTTCGGGAGGAATAACGTCAGTGACCGACGACGCGAAGTACGAAGGAGGGCTTCGTGGTGACACCATCACCAGGCTGCTACGAGGAGATCGGGATGTTGGACGGCAACTCGTTGTACGGGTCTCTGATGAAACACCTCTAGATCTACGTCGACAGATATATATCAGCTCCCACAATCGAGTCATTGCGCAAGAAGACCACCATCGACTTACCAGACGACGCCGAAGACGTTGAGACCAAGAAGGTGGTGTGGAACGACGACATCATCGTGACGAGGACCAAGCGCACCTACATATCGGTGGTACAAGGGGAGGAGACGTTGCTAGGCGAGATGATAGCCTTGTTGATAGACATGAGGTCGTACGCCAGGAGCGAGGCCGCCAAGTACCCGTACGACTCCGCGGAGTGGCGTAAGTGGACGGTTTTGGCCCGGTGCTTCAACTTGTCGTTGGTCAGCGTCTTATGGTGCCACGAGCGGGAGGCACAGCATATTGTCGTCGAGGATGTGTGCCGAGGCCATCACTTGCGCCGCGAGGTACTACGTCAAGAATATGATCAAGATTTCGAAGATCAACGGCACTAGGGTGGTACGGTGACACGGACTCTGTTGTACGGGATTGCTCGGGACCTGAGTAAGGTAACCTAGATAGTCTGAGACAATGAGGTTGTGAGGGTTCGAGACCGGATACAGCCTCCTCCGAAGGCCTTCGGCATCTAGGTAAGATAAATAGGGAGCGTTTCAGCCCGGGAAGATAGAAGGATCAAGCATCTTTCATTTATCTGACCAAATCATCGATCCGTTGGCTTAGTTGTGTGTGAATTACACAACAGACTCAGTGTTCCCCCACGTCGGTGGCAATACCAGTGAGGAGTGTGAGGCGGCTGGTATGAAGTTGAAGGCGCTCATAGACGATAGTATAGCTAACACACAATTCAGGAACGTCAAGGCGGACTTGAAGGGCAACCACAAGCACATGCTCAAAACGGCCAGGAAGAAGTACTCGATTGTGGACTGGGGCGGCTTGGTAGAGACGAAGAGTATGATGCCGGTGAAGAGGGACACCATTCCAATAGCGAAGTACGTGATGAAGAAAGTCCTGAAGATGATAACAACTCGAGCCCGTATGAGATCAAGCAGAGGTATCGATGACCGAGTTCATCGGTAGAGTGGTTACCAAGCTCAACGCCGGGGGAGCTGCCGCCGACCCTGCACATGTTCGAGACGAAGATCAACTGCCAGCCCCTACTACAAGTACAAGTCGATGAATGGCGACTAGTTAGCGTCCTCGTCGACTCCAGGGCGACAGTGATAAACGTGGACAGGAAGTGGGGTCATGGACAGAATAACGGGCGCGATACAGACGATCCTCGAGGCCGCCAACATGGGCACAGTCGCCTCGCTGATGTTTTCGTACAACATGATCGTGATCCGGCAGAGGAGACTCGGTACCAAGACTGTGTAGATGTAGTACATCATGACCAATGATGAAAACCTGAAAGACGACGCACTCCACGGCTTATCAGCATCTCGGCCTGCTCATCATTGACCAGGGTGGTCACCTCCCCCGGTCTCATCAGAACGACATCATACCGGGTGCCCCATGGTGGTCGCGGTGATGCTCATCAACTTGATCAGGCTGTTGATGACTATCTAGTTGCTCATCAAGTCGTCGTCGCCGGACGAGCTGCAGTCATCGGACTCGTAGTTCGTGTTCCTCGTCGTATCCATGTTCAGGCTCGAGGGCACAATTGCCGGGTCCTGGGGCGTAAGCGGGTGGCTGATCGGCAGCTGATCTAGCTGCATTGGCGTCGGCCTTGGTGCTGATATGCTCATTCTCTGTCAGGCACCTGTTGCAGAGACCATGAAGTTAGCCGAACGGGTTGTCGTGCACCAACACCCCCGCCACTGGGTGGTAGGAGCCATCAGCCGTCTTGTAACCACATGTACAACATCTCCATCCTGACGATAAGGCCTCACAGCCCCTGTTGCAGAACGTGTTACCCATGCAGACGACGACCGGCTCCCTGTTGGTGCCGAAGTGTTGCTGGAAGCAGTATTCGTTGCTGGCCACGCTACCTTCATGGCCTCCACCGCAGTGCCTATGCACCTCCACAAATGAGGTGGCCGCAGCCGTTGGCGATCGTGTATTTCATGCACGACATGTTGGAGTTCTGGCTCCTCTCGTGTGCGTCCTCACCTTGGTTTTCGACGTCAGACGCACTTGAACACCATGTGCTGAATCATCAGGGCTAGCACAGGATGCTGAACAGGTCCATCATGCGTCGGTGTATCGTCTGTGTATGATCATCACCTTGGTCGTCTTCAGATTATCCACAAGCAACTGCGCGTCCTTGAGCTTGTACACCAACTTGAACCACATCGTGTCGGAGCAGTCATCCATGGGCGTGTACGGTATGTCGACATGGAAGTCAGCTGCTGTAGTGGATGAGGCTGAGTTCATGTAACTCTTGGCGTCCACGAACGAGTATCCGGTGTTGCTCCAGCTTCCGATCACGAGCCTCCGTGATCAGATTCACGCATGGCAGGATATACTGGTCCTTGTAGTATATGACCATGTCCATCGTCTCCCCTGCAAGTCCGGCCACTTTGCGATCTGGTGACAGCCCACCCACACACATCAACTCAATGCGACTCTGCTCGGTATATGTCTTAGTGCAGACGATCGGGGCCTTCCCCAAGCGCCACGCGTTGGTGGACTTCGGCCACATGCCCGGACCCTGCAGACTCATCGTGTCGATTGGCATCAACGATCAGTACTCCATCTCCTGTCTACAGGCGCCGCAATTTCGTCTGGAGCGCCATCTGCTACCTTCTATGGCTTCACCTGACTCGTTGATCCACATCCTGGGCATGTCGGCGAAGTTGATGCCGTAGCTCTTTGTCCAATGAGTCAGAGGCCGGTCGTACCTGTGCAACAACCAGAACACGTCGGCGCCAATAGCCAGAACCACATTCCCGCATTCGTTTCATCTTCTTCAACCAGTCACCTATAACGGCCAAGTCCCTGTTAATGTTCATATACCTCTTCTTGAACCTGTCCTCCACTACCCTGAAGAGCCTGGTAGCGTGTAGGAATGCGGATACGTCGCTCGCTGATAGGTTGCTGACAAGCCCCTCCATAAAGGGGTAGGACTTCAGGCAGGTCGTCGATAGCAAGTCCCGTGTACATGTCCATAGTGTTGTTGGTGTTCTGCGTTATCAAGATGATGATGTGGATGTGCAACCGGTTCGGCGGTTTTCGTCACCATGCTCTTGAGGTTCGTCTCCTACTCGAATCATCTTGTTGATCGGACCATGATACTGTTGCCTGTGCCTATTGTCCTATGATGAATGTGGGGTCCCAATCGGCGGATGAACCTCTGGTGCTCTTGGTGATCATGAGCAGCTTTATACCAGGTACAATAGGCATAGGTATGTGTGCCCCTGGTGCCAGTAGGTCTGGTGTAGACTATCGAATATTCGCCCGTGTCAGTGTCTATCCACGAGGTGGTGAACATGTCCGTATCCACGCGCCTGTCGCGCCTCATTCGCGTAGTCCAAGCCCGTGTACGACCCGGACCGCAGTTTGTAGCCCATCATCGCGGTTCTGGTCCCGAACTCGTGGGTCTCCGGCTTGTAGAAGTACTTAATAATCCCATTCTCGTTGATGTCCGTCTCGCCGGCAGCGCGTGTACATCCACGAGGGGTTCTGAATGAGCATCTAGCAACCGTTTCTCTGTCGTACATCGACGGCATGACCCTCCCGGACGATATGATGTTCTCGCCGTCTCTCGACATGGCCGCGATCTACAGCGGTATGGGACCTGTCGTCGTTGTAGCTGTACGCGTACAGACGCCTGATTCTGGTGATCAGTCTATCAAGTGCATGTCCTACCAGGTAGATCTTGTCTCCTTTGAACCGTCGCTTGAGGAACCAGTCTCCGAGTTCGGGGATGTCCCTCAGAGTCAGATAGACGCACTTGATGTAATCGTCGTGGATTATACCGAATACGTGGAGGAACGATACAGAGTCAGAAGCCGAGAGGTTGTTGAGGACAGGACCTCCATCGTAATCGTCGTCGTGAGAAAGCACATGATAGCCAGGCTGTTGGTGGTCCACTCCATGATTGTCTCTGTCTGATGGTGCTGTTCTATGTGTGCGTGTGTGTGTGCGTTTTGGACGTGTTGCTCGACTCATTGCTACGACAGCGGCCAGATGAAAGCGGTTGTCATGTGATCAGTCGGCCTGATCGTCTTGGTAGTGCCATCGATATCATCCTCGTGGTCAATCAGTATCACGTACTTCATCATCGTCCCGTTGTGGAAGCTGTCCACGAGGTTCTTGGCGTTGACGACCGGCGCTTTGCTCGCGTGGCTCAAAATCTCGGACTTGGAGCCCCATGAACCTACAGGCAACCATGTACTCCGCCGAGGTCTCGATCAGCTTCATCGATATGAAGATGGCGTTGTTCTCCAGCGGGCTGTCGTAGATCGTCGAGGTGCAGGTGACGTGGATGGACCCTGCCCATCTCGCACATAGCGCAGACCCGTGATGTGGTACGTGTCGATGTCCCACCAACTGCCGATTACCACACTTACCTTCTCCGACTTGATCATGATGAAAATCGAGCAGGATATGCAGGTGATGAACCTGGTTCTGTACTCGGTGATGTGCTCGTTGGTATCCATGGTTGCAGTCAGGTAGTCGTCTAGCCGACTATGCTAACCACTACACCAAGATAGTTATGGAGATTGAACAGCAACCATGACGCCGTCACCAAGGCGGGGGATGACGATCAAGACGATGCCCACCATGTCCAGGATCTTCCTGAAGACTATCGAGTACATCCTGCCGCTGAGGGATTCCATGAAGCGCTACAAGACCAATACGAGGCAGGATTGTGACGTCAAATGACGCACCTGAATCGGACGGAGACGCCCTGAGCAACGAAAAGATGTTCACGATGGCCGCCTGCCCACCTATACTCGGACATGCAGTCGTTACCAACAAGCTGCTGTGCACGTGCGAGTCCGTGTACATGGATGTCCGCGAGCATGAGGTGGCCAACGTCGTCTCGAAGCTGCCGATCAACGGCCTCAAGTGGCTAGTTGGGTCAGAGCCAAACTTTGCGTATCCGAATCCGGTTGAGTCGACTCTGGTGAGTATGGCGTCGGAGGTGTATGCCAACGGGCGGTCCCCTGTGCCTGTGCGATAACCATGCGGTTGTCGAGTCCATGAACCACTCTCCGACCAACTCCTTCTGGCACAACTTGTACCCGCCTCAAGAGAAGGTCGAGTTCCACTACGGGGTCATAGGCGTCATGCACGATAACACCACCACGTCGTTGGGGAAGATCGCCGGCGATGAGAACAACCCCGACATCGAGGAGAGGGTCCCGAAGATGGAGCACGCCGGGTTCCTGGACGCCTGTTACATCCCGTCATCGAAGGCCAGCGGGAAGGTCAGGACCATCAGGACGAGGCAGATCGCGGCCAACATCTTGTCGATAATAAACATGCCATATGCCATGGCGCCCAAGATGTAGGTGGTAAGGTGCGAGGGTATCCTCGCGGAGTGTGTAACGAGAATGATAAACGCATGGAAGCAGTACTGCAAGCCCAACATGCCGGTCATCCACGTCTTCGACAGAGCTGACTCGAGGAAGGTGATGGTCATCTCGATGGCACAGGGAGTTTTGGTCAGACCTGGTCGGATGGCGCATCACGATGGACCCCAAGACGAAGAAGGCAGGCGCACTCGCAGGAAAAGGCCTGTATGTGGAGACAACGGCAGTCTACACAGGTCGGATACCATAGAGGGAAGGAGGAGCCCAGCAGTTCTTCTCGGCAATAGCTCTGATGGGGTACTATTCGCGGCCTGGACAGCCGAGCCTAGGCTCAACTTGGGGGGGCAGATGCTGAGGCAGTGTCTATCGATTGCTCCCGTCAAGGGCGACGCCACGATGGTGGCCACGGGCGTGAACGACCCGATGGTCGTGATCCCCGCTAGGCAAAGCTGTTGATGGGATATGAGTACAGACGAGATCCTAATTGGTGATCCCGGGCAAGAACGTTGTGACGGCGTTCATCAACAGGACTCTCAACACGGAGGATGCGTGCAGCATCTCCGACGAGCTGGCTGAGTCAGGCATGTTCGCATGGTCGGGCTTTGTTAACCAGTCAGAAGGAAGGATGTCACGTGTGGTGTCTGTGGTGTCACACGTGACAGGATGAACGGGATACCCACGCAAGAAATGCCCCACCCGCAGTCGCCACACTCTTCGCAGCTTAACTTAATTGACTGTCACCCAGAACCAGTGAGGTTAAGCAAACAAGAAACAACCAAGGATAAATAGATCCAATTTCACGTAGCCAGTTTAGAATCCTTTCTTCTTCATCAATAGATTGATTCTAGCCAAGTTACAGTGCTTGCGACGACTCTCGTTCTATTCTATTGTGACTTGTCTAAGAGGTTATGAGCCCGGCATATATTGCTGGGACCTTTCAGTCTTACTGAAACAGTCTGTCGGTTTAGACACCGGACCTGTCTGGTTTGGACACCAGAAACCTCTCGGTTTTGACACCGAACGTCTGGTCTAGACACCAGAAAACCCTCTCGGTTTCGACACCGAACGTCTGGTTTAGATACCAGAAAATCCTCTCGGCTTTGACACCGAACGTTTGGTTTGGATACCAGAAACAACCTTAGCTTAGACGCCAAATTCTCTCTCTTCCTCAACTATCGAACTTGCTACTGGTCATGCCGAAGCAAAAGCAACCACCAACATCGAGACGCCCTGTCATTGGGGAATCGGCAAAACACTCAACCAGCAACCTCGAACAGTCATTCCAGACCCCCGATACGACAAGTGAGGACGACTCCGATAACTCGATCAGAACGACTATCTTTCCCATCTCCGAAGAAGATGAATCCAACATGGTACATGTGGATTGAACAGATGACCCCGTTTTACCTCCTGAAACTTCCGCATGTCACACCTTGACTGCAATACCAGAAACCCTGCGATACACCCCTCCTCCGATGTCAGAAAACGGAATGGAAGACCATGTTCAACACCGACAGAAGCCTAAAGTCCGTCCTTCGCTTATGAACTCCCTTCTTGTTGAAGAAGAGACCAACGAAGAGTCAGAAGCTATCCTTCGCACCTGCAAGCGATACCGCATCACACGACATCAATACGACGACATCTCCAATCTGGACAACTTCGAAATGAAGCTACCTGGCGACCAACGACTTGAGTGTGGCGAACAGTGGATGGCCTGGTATGCCTATCTTCGGAATCGACTCCGAGCTGTCGGGTGGCACTCGGCGATTCACATCTCCGCGACGGGTGAAGCCCGCCTTTTTGTCGAACATCCTTGTCTCGGTTAAAGGCACTGCATTGGGCGCTATCCAGCATGTTACATCCGGATCGGAAGCAGTCCTCATTTTGGAAAACCCGTTCGACGGCGTTCTAGAACAAAGGATTGACTCAATCTACTTACAGCTTGAGGACCTTGAACTCAAATCCACAAAAGCTGCTGCCGAGCATGCCAATCAATTCCGGAGTTTGGTCAATCAGTACCACCGCGCCGGAGGATCTCTTTCCGAACATCTGGAACTTCGTCTCTCTTTACACGATCGGTTGCTAACGTCTGTGGCAAATGGGTTGATCACACCCGAACTCTCCTTCGAAATGGCATTATCACCATTGACATGAACTCCATTTCGGAAACCTTGATTGTTGCAGCACAGGATATGATTGAGGATTTTTGGCTAACGTGGGGCACCCATCACCCGCCACCACAGCACACCATGAAGAAGTCAATTTCGCAATAACATAACAAGCTCAATTTTCGGGCGTATGATCTAGGGTGACTTGGAATTCGAACTGAAGATCCTGTTGGCATATTGTCTTCTCTTTGACCTTATCCGTATAGTCCTTTCCAAGCTTCCTGACTTGCTCACGCGTCTTCTATACTGCCTTAATGTTCACAAACCATTCATTCGGCCCTGGCTTTACCTTCTTCCTTTTCTTAGGTCGAAAATGCTCAATCTGGCAGATTTTGAGATATTATAAGGCCTTTGAGCACATGTACGATGATGCGCGCGCTTTGGAGTCATGCTCTTTCACTCACCTCCCTCTTTTTGTTCTGCCAACAGCCGACGCTACTGTGTAATCTAGCCAATGCATTCCCCTAGCTGGCGAGAGTTACAGTGGAAGTCTAAATGAAAGATCTCGAAGACTTAGATTTTGACCTCTTCATAGCCCTGACTTGGGCCTGTAGGTCAGGGTTTTCTTCAAGGGCTTTGTCTGTCTTCTTCTGCAGCCTTTCCCGGGGTCTGAACCCTTTGAACGGCTAGGTTCGGGAAGAGATAGAAGCAGGTTTCTAGGCTATGGGCAAGACCGCACGCAGGGCATTTATCCTGGCTGTCAGGAGGCCTCTGGCGCTATTAGTGGTCTTCCTTCTTTCCTTATCGACTGGTATTGGCCGTTATTGATGTAGGCATCCCCAGTATCATCCTGATCCGTATAGCTTGCAGAGAACGCACTGCGTGCAAGCTGGGGGGGGGGTGTGTGGTTAGCGGAAACAGGAAGTTGAACGGCGATGGGGTGTTGCAAAATGGTGCAAGGTGTGAAAAGGTTGGGTTATTTGGGTTGTTTGACGGTATTGTCGTTGAAGTTGTAGAACCAGAGCCGCAAAATGTTGAGTCGCGTGTTGCTATTGGCTGCGGATGTGGGGCGGGAACAGGGGTTCAACCGAGTGCCGGATTTTTGGCTGGATTTGGCTGGATTTGGCCTGGCATTTGGTGCTGCGTTGCCGTCGCGAGGACCTTGAACTCAAATCCCACAAAAGATGCTGCCGAGCATGTCAATCAATTCCGGAGTTTGGTCAATCAGTGCCACCGCGCCGGAGGATCTCTTTCCGAGCATCTGGAACAGAGTTGCTGCTCCCTTCCAAATGCCCCTCTTATCATCTACACATACATGTGAATATATGATTAAGAGGAACAGAGTTGCTTTCCAAGTGCCCTCTTATCATCTACACACACATGCGAATATATGACTCAGAGGATCAGAGTTGCTGCTCCTTCCAAGTGCCCCTCTTGTCATCATCTACACATACATGGGAATATGATTAAGAGGAACGGAGTTGCTGACAGGGGTAGTTCGCAAGAACACTAGCTAGCAATGCACCTTATGTATGTATAAAAGCAAAAAAGGAACGTACCTGCACCTTAGTTGCAAGCAAGCACCTCCCGGCAGCTGCGCGCAGACGGCTAGGCATCAGGCTGATTAATGTTATCTCTAGGCAACTAGAACCTCCTCGATCCCCGTTAAAACTTCCCTCCTTTTCCTACACTTCCCCTTCTCAGCAACAGCAACAACAACAATAACAACAACAAATAACAGGAAAGTTCTGCACTCTCCCCTTGCAACCTCGGCCTGGCGCTGCCCTGAAGACCTCAGCATGGCTGTCGCTCCCACTCGCCCCCGGCGTGGCACCGCCGCAGGGCCGATTCCCTTTCACCCATCCACCCTGAGGGAAGACGACCCAAAGGACGTCGACGGGGCATCCACCAAGCATACGCCCGAGCAGGTCGCGGCCTTGACCCGTGAGGTTGAAGGACTACGCAAGTTGGTAGAGAAATTCGCTCCCCAGTATGCGGATATCGTAAGTCGGTCTGCCCTCGCCCACGGTTCTCAGCTGACCCTTTTTAGTATTCCAAGGAACTTGACGCCTATTTCCAAGCATCCCTAAACACCACCCCGCGCCCAGGAACTCCAGTGCAAGAAGTTCCTCGCCTTGAGGTCGCTGTTGCTCAGGGCGATAAGGGTGATGGGGCGGTAGTTTGGAACTCTGCAGGAATAACGAGCGACCAACTGCGCAAACCATACTCCGATCGGCGTTCCAGATTGTACAAGCATTCCACCATATCCATTCGCGCGGTGGTTTTCAAGTGGATCTTGGCGCATATCACGTTCTACTGGGCTGGAATGAGAAGATTTGCGCCTTTGCTGGATTTTGTCTCGGTAGCTCTGGGCCTATGGTGGTTCCTGGTGCACATTCCACTTGCCAGATAGAGCAGAGGTTCCTACTCCATGCTAACGGAATCCGCCCAATCTCCTTGTCCTAGCACAATCATGCGTCTTTGAAAGGGAGGGAGCAGATCGATCACCACCTGGGGAGAAGACAGGCTGCCACTGACTAGGAAATGGGGAAATGCAACAAAGTATGAGTGCTGCTTAGCTTTTATAACCACCTGGGGAGAAGACAAGCTGCCACTGACTGGGAAATGGGGGAAATGCAAAAAAGTATGAGTGCTGCTTAGCTTTTATAAGAGAGAAGTCATTCAACATACTAAAGGCCATTGTGGAATATGTGGCAAGACCGATCATAATAGAAGAACACGTCAGGTTGTGTCAGATACCACGGTGATATTGTTTGTGGTTCGTGTAGTTGTGTGAGTGCAAAAGTCGCGTGAGAAGATGTGTTCAAATTGATGTGTGTGTGTGTGTATTGCTTGCTGTCTGCTAATCTAAGGAAAACAATCTGCCCCTTTATATATCTATTTCATCCTTTATTTCTATCCGATCATATGCTTATGTACTCGGAAAATACGATCCCCTTTGATCCTCAAGTGGTTCCTTTGTTGCGTTGTGCTAGGGCCTTTATGTTGTGCAATTCACACACGGCTAAGCCAACGGATCGATGATTCGGTCAGATAAATGAAAGATGCTTAATTCTTCTA